>CM064968.1:15609892-15630100 GCA_032847665.1 Solanum chilense
GGGTGGTAATTCCTCATTCTGCACTTGTTCATTCTCCCCTTCCTCACCCTCTCTTATCACTTCCTCAGTCGGTGGAGGAGTCACCGCCCTAGTACCAGATGGGCTAGGTGCTCGTCCTCTTCCTCTAGAGGACGTCCTCCCACGACCTCTACCACGGCCTCTTTCCACTGATCCTCCTCGAGCTACAGCCCAGTGGCTGGCTCAGACGTTTTTGTCTTGCCGTGGTCGCTGCTGGCGCGGTCGTTGCTCTAGTTCTGACCATCTGCGAAATAGAGTGAAGATGGTCAGATACCAATTTGTATCACCTAGATACCAATTGGACTCAAGTAGTAGCACGAAAGAAAGAATGAAAGAATGAAATTTTCCTAAAGTCTTATAGCCTCTCAAAGAAAAGTAAAGGCGTCCCCCTACCGTTCCTGAAGACCCTACTAGACTCGTTCTTGTGTGATGAGACCAACGAACCTAATGCTCTGATACCAAGTTTGTCACAACCCAAATCGGGGCCGCGACTGGCACCCACATTTTACCCTCCTATGTGAGCAAACCAACCAATCTAAACCTTAACATTTCAATATATAACAACAGAAAATAATGCAGAAGACT
This sequence comes from Solanum chilense, assembly GCA_032847665.1. Lineage (NCBI taxonomy): Eukaryota > Viridiplantae > Streptophyta > Magnoliopsida > Solanales > Solanaceae > Solanum > Solanum chilense. Next base: position 15,610,496 of record CM064968.1, read on the forward strand.
TAACTCATTAATAAAAACCAATTCAATAACTACTAAAATTCAACAACTATTATTCCCCAAAATTTGGAAGTCATCATCACAAGAACATCTATGGTCAAATTACTAAACTAAGAGTATTCTAAGAAGCTAAAACAAGTAAAACGCTAGTCCATGCCGGAAGTTCAAGGCATCAAGACTTGAAGAAGAAGATTCAGTCCAAGCTAGAAGCATTAGCTCACCCTGAAGATCCGGTGTGACGAAGACTGGCTAGATTCACTGTTGAATTGAAGACGACGGCACGTTTGCTGCACTCCACAAATAACAAAGAAGGAAACATAAAAATAGGGGTCAGTACAAACCACGGGTACTGAGTAGATATCATCGGCCAACTCAAAATAGAAAACAGTATATATCAGTTAATATCATAAATCAACTATAAAACTCAACATGTAGCACCAACAAGTACTATAGTCATCAATAAGTACCATCAAGTTCATCCATGAGGGCTCAAGCTTCAATACCATACTCATTTGGGAGTTAAGTTCATTATGTTGAGTATATTAAAATCTTTCAAGATTCATTATCTTTCTTCCTCTTGTGTCGGTACGTGACACTCCGATCCCCTACTACTATGTGTCGGAACGTGACACTCCGATCCCCTAATTCTACGTGTCGGTTTGTGACACCCGATCCCCTAATTCTATGTGTCGGTACGTGACACTCTGATCCCCTAATTCTACGTGTCGGTTCGTGACACCCGATCCCCTAATAATATGTGTCGGTACGTGACACTCCGATCCCCTAATTGTACGTGTCGGTTCGTGACACCCGATCCCTTAATACTATGTGTCGGAACGTGACACTCCGATCCACTAATACTATGTGTCGGAACGTGACACTCCGATCCACTAATCTCATTCTATCAATTCATCAAGCCTTCTCTATACTAAGGCATCATCAATCTCATTACTTTAGTTCATCAAGCCTTCTTTTATACCAAGGCATTATCATTAATAACGTAGATTAGAGTTTCTTTCAAGATTTGGGATTCAATAGTTTCATCATGCTTGGTTTATCACAATTACATAATCATATTCATGCAAGCATACAATTAAGCATGTAGAAGACTTTATAATACTACCAACACATATAATTCGCTATTAAGAGTTTACTAAGAGATAGTATAAAAACCATAACCTACCTCCACCGAAGAATTGAATTCCAACAAGCAAATTCCCAAGCTTTGTGTTTTCTTCCTCTTCGATCGACCCCTCTCTCTCTCTCTGTTCTTTATCTTCTTTCTTATTCAAACCCTCTTTCTTTTACCCTAATTAACATATAATTAAGTGTAAAAGATGACAATAATACCCCACTAATTAACTCAAAGTTACCTCTTTTATCCCCCAAGAAATTGAGTTATTAATATAAACCCATGAAATATATAATTATAGCAGGAATAGTCAAAAACGCCCCTTTAAAACTTAACCAGAAATCCGACTCCGACTGGGATTACGCAACCTGTGACGGCCCGTCGTTCCTGCGACGGTCCGTCATGCAGGTCGTCGCAAAGATCAGAATTTCTATTTTTCACTAAGGAGTCTGTGACGGTCCGTCACGCCTGTGACGGTCTGTCCTGCACTTCCGTCACGACGTTCAGAGAATCGTTCCATGTACCAAATTCTCAAGAGTTGAAGTGTTTTGAAACGGGGCCTCACGACGGTTCGTCGTACCTGTGACGGCTCGTCCTGCAGGTCTGTCACAGATTACAAAGAGTCGATTTTAGTACTCAAATTTCAGAATTCTAAGTGTTCTGGAACGAGACACCCTCGACGGTCCGTCGTGCCCATGACGGTTCGTCGTGATATCCGTCGTCTCAGCCAGTTTTCCAGAAATAAAATCTGCTGCTCAAAACGACTAAACAGGTCGTTACAGGGTAGGACTTAAAGGAAACTCTATTTTTTTTACCAGCCAAGCAGTGCTCACATTTTTCTAATTTAGCAATTTGGAAATTTGACAATAATTTCTTCTTAGCTAGAAAATTAAGTCCTTTCTCGCTAATGTGTCTAATCCTCTTGTGCCATAATGTTGAAGAGCTATTGCTCTCAACCGCATTCACCATGTCAACACAAGTAGAGGCTGTAGTCCAGTATAGACCACGACGTTTGTTACCACGATCCACAACCAAGGAACCCTTAATGAGCTTCCATTTTCCATCACCGTTGGTACTAACATATCCTTCATCATCTAAAACACCAACAGAAATTAGGTGGAGACGAACATCAGGAGCATGTTTCACATTGTTCAAAACTAGTTTAGTTCCAACACTAGTTTCCAAACAAATTGTACCAATACCAACCACCCTAGAAACAGTCTCATTACCCATACTCAAGGTTCCAAAATCACCAGGAGTGTAGGATGAGAAAAAATCCTTCCTTTATGTCACATGAGATGCGGCACCAGTGTCCACAACCCAGCTTGACTCATCACAAGCAATATTTTTCATGTTTGCATCAAGAACGGTAACAAGATCTTCGGTGGTGACGGTGGCTAGGCAATTTTAATTGCCATCTTGTTTAGTTTCCTCTTTGTTATTGTTCTCCCTATTCAACTTCCTGCAGAACTTCTTTGTGTGCCCTTTCATGCCTCAATGATAGAACTCAATATCCTTAAGTCTGCCTTTGGATTTTCTCCTATTTTGTTCTCTATGCTGAGAACCACGAGTTTTATTTCTCCCCCTGGGGCCAGTTATTAGGACATCCGACGAAGAGGAACCTTGAGTTTTTGTTCTCATCTATTCGTTCAAGACACTACTCTTGGCGGAATCCATAGAGATCACACCATCCGGAGCAGAATTTGGCAATGACGTTCTTAATGTTTCCCAAGAATCTGGTAGGGAACCGGACGATAATTTTTAACTTATAGTAGCGTACGTCAGACTTCACAAGTTGTTCCCCACACAAATAAACTTCCAAGCAAAATTTAAATTGTCATTTGGTTTGAAATTTAAAGGCATAATAGATAAATATTCCTTTAATTTTTCTTTAATTTGTATTATGTCTTCAAATTTTTCGATGTGCACAAATAGACACTAAGCTAGTGTAAAGTTGAACAAGTAGACATGCATCCTACATGACAAAATTATAACTATGTGACGTCCTATGTGTATTATCTCACATAGAAAACATATGTCTACTTGTTCAAATTTATACAAATTTATGCGTCTACTTATGCATATTCAAAATTGGTGGTCATATATTTTAGTTCTGACCAAGTTAAAGTGTAAATTTATCTATTTTTCCAAATTTAAATAACATAGAATTGCATTTTCATGTATATATCTGCTTTACTCATGTATGGATGAAATGCATGTCACAATGAGATAAAATTTCAGTCAAGTTTGTCTCAATGTCTTTGTAATCATAAAATTCTTGTACTCAAATATACGCAAATAAGCTCAAATATGAAACATACATTCGATATATTATCAAGAACAAAATTTTCATTTCATGCCTTAGCCTTTCTTGTAGATCTTGAAAGAATCAAGTACCGATCAAGGAGGAATATGTATTCGAGAATATTATCGGAAATATATAGTAATCAATGATTTCCGAAGATTGCATTTTTGGAGTCCCACATCATCTATGCTGTGGGAATATGAACTCCTTATATGGTCTTTGGTAATATGAAGAATTAGGTGAAGATTCTAATGATATTGAGTTGGGAAATGTTCCTTTGACTCTGGTATATGCGGCAAGAAACACTACCATCCTGAATTTTATTATTATGAGCACCCTTTTTTAATAATGCCGGATGATATCTTGAAGAAACGGTGTAGAAATCTCTCACTAAATATAGAAATTGGATGATAAAGAGAATACGTAGTAGAAGAAACTTGAGATAGATGGACAAGGTGAATTTCCTATATACTTGGAACAATTATTGTCTCGATCCCTTATCTACTTGGAGTTTTACAATACTTGTGTGGTTTAGTTAGAGCGGGTTAGATCCCTTATTGGTTGGAGAATGAACTTTCGATCTACTTATATGAACGTGGATGTTTTTCCCTCATGAGCTAGCTTTTTGGGTTGAGCTAGGCCCAGATGTCATAGCTCTACATGCTTCACCTTCTAGTTTTATTTTAACATGATATAGGACACATGGTGTTTCCATTATATAATGTCAACCGATTTTCCTATAGAGCTCAGATACATATGAGGCTCGTCCACACATCTTAATCTTCCAACACCTTCTCCTCTTGTCTTCTTGTCCATGTCATAGGCTTGAGATCCGATTGTACAATTTTCTCTTCTTCTTCCATTTCCGAATGGCATCTTAACTCTTTTCATGCCACGTACACCTGGATGAGTTTTACTCAATGCAATATACTTACACAAACTCAATAATAATACGTGCAATAGGGAAAATGAATAGTCAACATTCTAGGTAACCTTTTAGTTTCTTGATTTTTATCTTCACTTCTTTATTTGGTCCTAACTACATTTTGGTAATTCTCTGTTAGGGGTAGGGGTAAGGGTTAGGGTAGGGTTAGATGGGGTAAAACAATAAAATATTGATGCTAAAGTAATTTCTAAAAAAAAATTTATCTTTTTGGGGGGGTGGGGGTCCCGTTAGTGGTGGGGTAAAAAAATATAAATTGGCAATTGAAAATATTTTATTAAAACAAACTTTAAATATTTTTGAGGTGGGCAGGGGAGGTTAGTGGAGGGGGGATTGGGGGGAGGGTAGTGGTGGGGTGAAAAACAAAAAAATCAAATTAAAAGTATTTTTTAAAACAACCATAAAATTTATTATTTTGGGGGTGGGGCGGGGTGGGAGTGTGGCTGATGGGGGGGTGAGGGAAGGGTTGAAATAAAGTTTTGAAACTGGAAATATTTTTTTAAAAAAAAATTAATTTTTTTGGGCGGTTGAGGTTGTAGGCGCTGGCGGGAGGAGTGTGTGGATCGGGTGTAAAGGTTGGGTAAAAAATCTAAAAAAAATTGAAGTTAAAAAATATATTTTAAATTAAGGTTTAAATATATTTTCTCAACAAAAAAATTGTATTGAAGTTGGAGGAAAGTTTTGGAAAATGTTTTCCTTACTTTTTGAAGGAAAGTCATTTTCCTTGAATTTGAGGAAAATGAGCTGATTTAAAAAAAAAAAACATTTTACCCAACCAAATATGAAAAAATTAAAAAATATTTTCCGAAAAATGTTTTCCTTCGTACCAAACACACCCGAAAAGTAAACATGACAAGAAAATATCATCAAGACAGGAACAATTTCAATGAAAAATTTACAATAAGAACATTAAATTAATCTCCCAAAGGAAAATGTTAAAGGGTATATTACAACCAAAAATTTTATATCAAAAGAGTGAATTATGTAGAAGTCTAGCTTTTCACTTTTCAAGTGTTAGTGGTTACAAAAATTATTATATTCGATGTGGACATACTAGGGGATGTTTTTGTCTATTTAATTATGTTCGATCCAAAAAATTTCTTCTCCTGTTCTAGCCTTTTTTGTAGATCTGCAAAGAAGCAAGAAACTACTGAGGAGGAAACTGTATTCGAGAATTTCCTTGACATATAGAAATCAATGATTTGTGAATATTGCAACATTATTGGAGTCTCACATCGTCTGCGGGATTAAAATATGGACTTCTTATATGCCCTTCTGTAATATGAAGAATTAGGTGGAGATGCCAAGGGTATTAAGTCGAAATATGTTCCTTTGCCTCTGGTATATGCGCAAAGATCATCCTCAATTTCCTTATCATCAGCATATCTTGTTTTATATAATACTGGATGATATCTTTAAGTAATAATTTTGCAATCTCTCACAAAATATATAAATTGGATGATGAATAGAAGAAGTAGAATCAAATAGGAGATAGTTGAACTAGTTGAATTTCCAATATACTTGGAACTATTATTGTCTTGATCGCTAATCTATTTGGAGTTTTACGACACTTATGTGTTTTAGTTAGAGTGGTTTAGATCTCATATGGTCTACTTATATAAATCTGGACAATTTCCCTTCATGAGCTAGCTTTTTGGTGTTGAGCTAGGTCCATATGTCATAGCTTTACATGTTCCATGTTCTTGTGTTGTTTTCACGTGAAATAGGACCATATGGTGGTGCCATTTAATAACATCAAACTATATTCCTATAGAGCTCAGATCCATTTGAGGCTCGTAGCACAACTGAAACGCTAACACCTTGTCGCAGGTTGTCATCTTATCCACGTCATTAGCTTGAATTCCGATTGTACTATTCTCTCTTCTTCTTCTGGGTCCCAAGGGCATCTTGTCTCTTTTCTTGCCATGTAGACCTGGACAATTTTTCTTAATAAAATATACTAACTCAAACTCAACAATCAATGTTTCAAATAATGAAAATTAAGACTCAACATTCTAGGCAACTTTTTTTTCAGTTTCTTGATTTTTGTCTCCAGTTCTTTGTTTGATGTCAAACTACATTTTGATGTTATCTCTGTGTAAAAGGTGATTTATATGTCTCTACTGATGTATGTATTGGAATATTTGAACCTTTTTTTAATGGATTTATGATTTTTAATTTAAAAGCACTGGAGCAGAGCTAAACAAAATCGAATCTAGAATTTTGTGTGACATTATCTTTTGTGACAATCCATACAAAAACATCGCATTACCTTGTACGCATTGATAAAATGTTTGCTGAATATCTTTATATGTAGAACAGAAAAAAAATTGGTTATAAATGAAGTTAATGCACTTGTGACGTGCTTTGTCGTCTTTTTCCTCGTGAAGTCATGATATGTAAAGAAGGGCATTATGAAAAAGACATCATCAGAAAGTCCTAAAAGATGATGCAAATGGAATCTCAATCCATCAATTAAGAATTCGGATGTACACGACTAGAAGTTTAAAATTCTCGTTTGATTCATGCATTTTTGAAAATTGTAACCTTGTAAAATCCTAATATCATACCACTTTATTTGAGGTTTTATATGACTTCCCAAGGCTTACTTTTGACATTTCTGATTGAGTATTGTTTTACTTAAGATTTATCCAGGTGGCTTATGCTATCTTATAATTTTTTTTGAAGACAGGTAAACATTGATTAAAATTTTAAGGCATAATAGAAATTTTTTTCGTTTCATTTGACTTTAATTTCTATTTATGCCTCCGAATTTTTAATGTGCAGAAATAGACATTACACTAGTATAACAAGTTGACATATGCATTCTACATGACCAAATTATTTCTATTTGACGTCGAATAAGTATTATTCCACGTATTATGCATGTCTAATTGTTCAATATTATACAAATGTAACTGCCTACTTGTGCACATTAAAAATTGGAGGTCATAGATTTCAATTAAGATCAGTTGAAGTGGAAATATATGTATTTTTCCAAATTTAAATCATATCGATTTACTTTGCTCATTTATATATGTGCTTGTCATTTACTCTAACACTCAAATATACACCAAATAAGCTTAAATTTAAAATATAAGTTCCATATATTATCAAGAACAAAACTTCCCTTTTGATGTTCTAGCCTTTATTCTAAAAATGAAAAGAAGCAAGTACCGATTGAGGAGGAAAGTGTATGCGAGAATATCCTGGGCATATATAGTAATCAATGATTTGTGAAGATTGCAACATTATTGTTTGAGTCCAACATCATTTATGGGATGAGAATATGGACTACATATATGGTCTTAGGTAGTATAAAGAACCAAGTAATTTGCCCGCGCTTTGTGTAACATCTTACAAATTTGAATTAGCTAGGAATAAGCTAAGAAAATAAAAATATTCATTTTTGGAAAGAAAAGGAAAAATCTAAAAAATTGTCTAAGTTAAGAAAGTGAGTTTTGGTCATATTCAAATGACCATAACTTCTAGCTTAAGATGAGTTAGAGGTAGTTCTGATATAGTTGGAAATGCCTTGGAGAGATTATTCCAGTGCCGTCGAGTTTGTACATTTTCAATACCATATGAGAGAGATATCCATATCGGAAGTTGAGTTGTTGAAGCAAGGAAAGTCCAATTCCGGATTAAAGGAAGGCACACTAGTCTTTTCACCACTTATTTTCTTAATTTGTTACAAGGGTTTATTTAGGATAAAATACGCCTTAAATTAGTTTTGGAAAATCAAATTCACGCTTTATGGATTGGATAAAAGAAAAAAAATATGGAGAAAAGTCATGATTTCACCAAGAACGTCAAGAACATCGAAAGGATTTTGTCGGGGGGTGATCCCTATTAAGGTATGTGAGATCTTTTGTGTTGGTTTAGTTTACCCACACAACGATTTGTTTCAATTATTTTATTTGTGAGTTGTTTACATGTTCAAAGGGTAAACTTCTTGAAGAAAAATGTCGAATTCTCATTTATTGAATTGTTGGATGCCTATTGTTGTTTGATTCTTGTTTCTCCGGGATATTTTTCTGAGTTTAATTCTGTGGGTATTTAGGCTAATAATAATCACAAGTGTTTAGTGAATGAATTAGGGGGGTTTAGAGATGAAAAATTTGCCAGACGCAACGGGGCAAGGTCAAGCGCGTCATGCCAGCAGTGTGCCAGAATGAGGCTCTGACTATGATGCCTAGCGCATACACGCCACCAATGCACCAAAGTCAATCCTAAGTAACTTAAGAATGGTGTGTCGCGCCATGAACACGCATGAGTCAGCGTGTTTCGCCCTATTTTCGTTTTAAGCCTAGTAAAGTCCTTCAAATGTATATTAGCACCTTCTAGTGATTCTATTTACTTCAAATGATTTCTAAACACCTAGAAATCACTAATAAACACGAATCATAACCTTGAATCCATAATCCAATTCTAGGAAAGTTAAGATCAAAGCCAAAGAAGTTAAAAGTCAAGTCTAAAGATAAGAAGCTAGTCCAAAGTAAATTTCTTAAAGGTTTTCAAGAGTTTTTATTCAACTTTTTAATTTCGTTTTAAGGCTCAAGTTTCAAGTTTAAGTAAAGAGTAAATCCTTCCTTCAAGAAATATAAGGGAACTAAGTATTCCCGAAGATTTATTTACGACTCATGTTTCAATCTAAGCAATTATTAAGTAAAATTGAGTTTGTATTTGCATTTTTTTAGCGAACTATGTTGTTTATACTATTTTAAAATCTTTATATATATTGTATTTGTCATTGTAGATTTATATTAAGCTCACTACTTCTTTACTTGAGAAGAGTCAAGGTAAGTGTTTCTTATATTTCTTTTCAAGCTTATATTTTATTAGCATTTCAACTCGCATACTCATAGATTTAATATACTGATGTCAATAGGCCTGCATCTTATATGATGCAGTCACAGGTAACAAAGATTAGCATCATCTAGCGCCTCGTTTATCAAGTTTGAGCACTCAAAGTTAGTGGTGATCCTCTTTGCATTTCGGATGACTCTTTTATTACATTAAAGTCTTTACATATAGTATGTTGTGGGGCCTGTCCCAACATACATCCTAGTATTATAGAGGCTTCATACACAGATAGACAGTCAGAAAGTCTAGTTTTAAGTCTCTTTTTATTGTCATTACAGATATTATATTGTGAGACTTAAGTGGCATTTTTACCAAGACATTTTATTTTTAGTTATCTTTATGAGAATGTTTCTTGTTTTAGATTGACTTAAGTCTTCCACTGAGTTAATTAATCCAGGCCAAGGGTCTGTTTAAGGAGAGTAATGGGAATTGAGTTTCGTCCACGTCTAGGGTGTAGGCCCGGGCCGTGACGAACTTGGTATCAGAGTACAAGGTTCAAGAGTCCTAGGGAGTCTATGAACTCGTGTCTGTATAGTACTAGTTATCGGTGTGAAGCACGCCACATCTATAATTAAGAGGCTGCAATATTTAGAAATTTCACTTTTTTCATATTCCTATTCGTGCTTTAGAATTTATCTCTAAAGGTTTCTCTGTAATTCGTACTTGTTTTTGTTTTAGATAATCATGCCTCCACAAATAGAAGCAAGAGGTTGTTCTTCTAGGAGGAATTTGGAGGAGCTAGAGGTACCTAATGCACCAAACGCGCAACATCAAACAGAAGTCACAAATACTAAATTCAGTGAGGTTATCCGAATGTTGAGCGAAGTTGTTACAAATCAGGTTGGACAACAAAGAGGAGGTCAACAAGAAGAGGCTGGAACCTTGAGGAATCAATAATTTTTGAGAATTAATCCTCCCAGTTTCACCGGTTTGAGCATATTGAGGATCCGGAAAATTTTGTGGAAAACCTGAAGAAGGTCTTAGATGTGATGCATGTGGTTTATGCTGAAAGATTTCAGCTACATGCATATCAACTGAAGAATGTGGCTAGGACGTAGATCAGTGGAAGGAGAGCAAAGATGAAGATGCACCACATCCGAGTTGGGCCTGTTTTGAAGAGGTTTTCTTGGGGCGTTTCTTTCCCCTAGAATTGAAAAAAGCTAAGGTACGACAACTTCTTATACTGAAATAGTACTCATTCAGTGTACATAAATATCTATGGTTTGAAGTTCACCCAGTTGTCCTATTATGCTTCATAAATTGTAAAAGACATGAGGAGTATAATGAGCTTGTTTGTCATTGGCTTGGGTGGTGCATCAAGAAAAGAGAGCATATCTAGGATGCCGATAGGAGACATGGACATATAATGGTTGATGGTTTATGTGATGCAGGTCAAAGAGGAGAAGTTGAGGGACATATAAGAGTATAGGAACAAGAAATCCAAGAGTGGGAATGAGTCTGTGCAACATAAATGTGGTTCGAATCATCCACAATTTTAGAAACAAAAGGGGCCTGAACCATTATCTTCTAATGCTCTTCCACGTAGAAACAAAGTTGTACATCGTGGAAAGAATTCATAGAACTTCAGAGCTAGACCAGCACAGTGTTAAGGAAGTGTGGCACTAGGAGGTAGTTCGCCTCTTGCATTTGCTAAATGTGGTAGAACCCACCAAGGTAAATGTCGTTATGGCCAGACAATTTGCTTCAAGTATTGTCAAGAGGGTCACTTTATTAAGGAATGCCCTAAGAATAGGCAGGTTAGTGTAAATCCGGGAAACAGAGCCTAATCTTAATCAATTGCTCCATTAGATAGGGCTGCACCTAGAGGAGCCACTTCAAGTATTGGCGGAGGGGAAAACCTCCTCTATGCAATCATTAGACACCAAGAGTAAGAGCACTCTCCATATGTTGTCACTAGTATGATCAAAGTCTTTAATTTTGATCTTATGTATTGCTTGCTACACCCAGGAGAAATTTTGTCTTTTGTAACGCCTTATATTTGCTACACTTTGGAGAAAGTTTGTCTTTTGTAATGCCTTATATTTCAAATATGTTTGAAATTCTTCCTACGAAACTTTTTGAATCATTCTGTGTTTCTACTCCTGTTTGGGAGTCTATTCTAGCGGAAAGAGTCAATCATGATTATTCTATTTCCATCAATCACAAGAACACCATGGTTGATCTAGTGGAATTAGACATGGTAGATTTTTATGTAATTCTAGGTATGGAATGGCTTCATGCCTGTTATGTACCAATACATTGTAGAACTCGAGTTGTAAAGTTTCAAATTCCTAATGATCCATTTCTAGAGTGGATATACCTATCTATATGGAGAGAGATCTACCTATCGGCCTAGACTATCCTCGAGTAGTAGTTCAATAGTGACTAGGGATCGTTTTGTTTCGTACCTGAAGGAGAGGAAGTTAGTTTCAAAGGGGTTGAATAAATCACTTTGTCGGAGTTAATGACTCAAGTATTCATGTACCTTCCCTTTAGTAAGTTCATATAGTAAAAGAGTCCCAAGAAGTCTTTCATGATGATCTACCTAGAGTCCCTCCTGAGAAAGAAATAAACTTAAGACATAGACATCATTCCACATATTCTTCCTATATATATCGTACATATAGAATATAACCATCGAGTTTAAAGAGTTGAAAGAACAATTGAAAGATCTATTAGATAAGGGTTTTATTCGACCAAGTGTCTCACCTTATGGCGTTGTGGTCTTATTTGTGAGGAAGAAAGATAGTTCCCTTTAGGGTAACACCTGTTTCTCGAAAATTGATCTCAGATTTGGGTACCATAAGTTAAAGGTTAGGGAATGTGACATTCCAAAGACAATTTTTAGCACCAGGTATGGGCATTATCAGTTTTTGGTCATGTCTTTTAGGTTGACCAATGCACTAGGAGCGTTCATGGATATTATGAACAGAGTCTTAAAGCCTTATTTAAATATGTTTGTTATTTTCTTGATTGATGATATACTAATTTTTTCATGCAATGAAGATGATCATGCTAGTCCCCACAGTATAGTCCTTTGGACATTGGTATATAAGGAGTTGTATGCCAAGTTCTTTAAGTGTGAGTTTTTTCTTAAGTCTGTGACATTCTTGGGCCACATGGTTTCAGGTGATGGGATTAGAGTTGATACCCAAAAGATAGAAGAAGTCTAGAGTTAGCCTAGACCCACATCTCTAACTGAATTAGAAGATTTTGGGTTTGGCTAGCACTTCAGAGTTTAAGGGTTTTGGTCTATCTCATCTCCTTTGACCAACTTGACTCAAAAGACAGTTAAGTTTCAATAGTGTGAAGCTTGTGACACAAGATTTCAGGAGTTGAAGAATAGGTTTACTACTGCCACAGTGTTGACCTTACGAGAAGGTACTCAAGGATTTGTGGTGTATTGTGATACATCTAGAGCTTGTTTGGGTTGTGTGTTAGTGTAGAATTGCAAGGTCATTTATCTTATGCCTCCGAAGAGTTGAAGGTTCATGAGAAAAATTACCAAACCCATGACGTAGAGTTGGCTGCTGTAGTTTTTGCCTTAAAGATACGGCATCACTACTTGTACGGTGTCCATATTAACATATTCCCTGATCAAAAGAGTAATAATATGTTTTCACCCAGAAAGATCTCAATCTCTGAGAGATAAGGCAGTTAGAATTACTCAAGGATTATGCCATGAGTATTCTCTACCACCCAGGTAAGGCTAATGTGGTTGCTGATACATTATGTAGGTTGTCCATGGGGAGTTGTGCCCATGTTGAGGAGGAATAGAGGGAGTTATCCAAGAATGTGCACAGACTTGCACACCTGGGAGTCAGACTTATGGTTTCTACAAAAGGAAGAATAGTGGTTACTAATGGGACTGAGTTATCATTTGTGTCAAAAATTAAAGAGAAGAAACACCAAGACCCCATTTTGTTGGGTTTGAAGGCAAATGTTCATATGCTAAGAGTATTAGTTTTTGAACTAGGGGGAGATGGTGTGATGAAGTATCAACGTACATTGTGTGTACTCATGGTGGATGGACTCAAAGAAAGGATCATGCAGGAAGCTGATAGTTCCAAATGCTCAATTCATCCAATTTCCACAAAGATGTACCACAATTTAAAAGAGGTATATTGGTGGGAAGGTATGAAGAATGGCATTGCTGAGTTTGTTTTCAAGTGCCCGAAATACCAACAAGTGAAGGTAGAACACCAAAGGCTTTGAGGTTTGGCTTAGAATATAACACTCCCGTAATGGAAGCGGGAGATGATTAATATGGACTTTATCATAGGGTTGCCAAGGTCTCGTAGATAACATGATTCAATTTGTGTGATTCTCGATCAAATGACAAAATAACCCCACATGTCGCCGTAAAGATCACTCTTTTGGCAGAAGATTATGCAAAGTTATATATACAGGAAGTTATGATTTTCCATAGAGTCCTTGTTTCAATCATTTCAGATAGAGGTTTACAATTTACTGCACTGCTGTAGAACTATTTTAAGTAACGTTTGGGTTCAAATGTGAACTTAAGCACTGCTTTTAATCCTCAAACATATGGGAAAGCGGATCTTACTATAAAGACCTTAGAAGATATATTGAGGGACTGTGCGATTGATTTTAAGGGGAATTGGGATGATCATCTGCCTCTAATTGATTTTGCTTAAAATAATAGTTACCATTCGACCATCAAAATAGCTCCATACAAAGCTCTTTATAGGAGAAGATGCATATATCCTATTAGGTGGTTCGAAGTTAGTGAAGAAGGGTTGATAGGACGAGATATAGTTCACCAAGCCATGGATAAGGTGAAAGTGATTCATGAGAGATTGAAAATGGAACAAAGTCGTCAAAAATCCTACACAAATGTTAGGAAAAGGCTATTTGAGTTCAAAGTAGATGATTGCGTATACTTAAAGGTTTCACCCATGAAGGGTATTATGAGGTTTAAGAAGGGGAAACTTAGTCTCTGGTTTATTTGACCCTATCGCATAGCAAAAAGGATTGGCAATGTATCTTATTAATTAGAGCTACCCCAACATTTGGCAACAGTTTATCCAGTGTTTCACATTTCTATGTTGAAGAAGTGCATGGAGATCCTTCATTATTCATACCAACTTAAAATGTGGGGAATAAGTATAGTTTATCCCATGAAGAGATTCCCGAACAAATTTTGGATCGCCAAGTTCGCAAGTTGAGAACAAAGGAGGTTCCATCAGTTAATGTGATTTGGAGGTACCAATTTGTTGAAGAAGCAACTTGGGAAGTAGAAGATGATATGAAGAGGAGAAATCCACAACTCTTTGAATCCGTAGAGAATGCAGCTCAAGGTACTAATTAACTTTTTGATACTTTATAAACTATGAGTACGCATGTGAATTACTTGTTTTTGTTTATTGAGTGTTGAACTTATGTTATTTTCCTTATCTTAGTGAAAGAAATATCATTCGAGTGCGAATTTTCCCAAGAGGAAGATATTGTAGCATCACACAAACTTGAATTAGCTAGGAAACTAAAAATATTCACTTTTGGAAAGAAACAGAAAAATCTGGAAAATTGTCTAAGTTAAGAAAGTGAGTTTTGGTCCTTCTTAAACAATCATCACTTCTAGCTCTGGATGAGTTAAAGGTAAATCTTGATTTGGTTGGAATCGATTGGAAATATATTTCCAACTCCCCCGAGTTGGTGCATTTTCAACATTGTATGAGGGAGATATGTCTAAAAGTTGGGTTGTCAAAGCAAGGAAAGTCCAACTCTGGATTTAAGGAAGGTAAAACTAATCTTTTCATCACTTATTTTCCTAATTTTTTTAAGGATTTATTTGGGGTAAAAGACAACCTTATGTCAGTTCTCGAAAATAAAGTTCACTCTTAAAGCTTGGAGAAGAGAGACAAAAAGAAGAGAAGGGAGAAAAGCCAATAATTAGCAAAGAACGTCAAGAACATCGAGTGGATTTCGTCAGGGATGATCCCTATCAAGGTATGTAAGAACTTTTGTGTTGGGTTAGTTCACTTCAATTCAGCGATTGGTAAGTCGTTTACATGTTCAAAGGGTATAGTTCTCATAGAAGAATGTCGAATTCTCGTTGATTGAATTGTTAGATGATAATTGATTTTTGTTTCTCGTTTGTACAGTGTGTTTCCGAGTTTAATCTAGTTTTTATTGAAGGTACCAATATTCCCAAGTGTTTATTGAAAGAATTAGGGTGGTTTGGATATGAAAAACAAGTTGAAAAATTCGTTATACACACCTTTGAAAAGCCAGGTGCGTCGAGCCTGCAGTGCGCAACAAACTTTCCTCTGACACATATGTCTGGCTCGACACACCACTAGTGCGCCAGAGTCAAGCCTCAGTCATTTGAGGCTGGAGGAGCGCGCCCCAAATGCGCCTTAGTTGGCGTTTTTTGACCTGTCTTCGTGGCCAGATTAAGTCCTTCTAATGTATATTAAAACCTTCTGGTAATTATAATTAGTTCAAATGTTATTTAAACAACTATAAATCACTAAAGAACACGAATCATAAGCTTGAATCCACAATCTAAATCAAGGAACGTTAAGATCAAAGTAAAAGAAGTTAAGAGTCAAGTCTAAAGTTGAGAAGCTAGTCCAAAGCAAAGTTCCTAAAGGTTTTAAAGACTCTTTATTAAACGTTTTAATTTAGTTTTAAGGATCAAGTTTCAACTTAAAGTAAAGAGTAGAAACTTGAAGCCTTTTATTCAAAAAATATAAGGGAACTAAGTATTAATTAATAGTTGATTTAAGACTCAAGTTTAAAGTTAAGCAAGAGAGTAAAGAGTTGTGTTCATTTCTAAAAAATTTAATAAGGGAACTAAGTATTCCCTAAAAGTCTATAAATGTTTTCAAATTTAAGTTAAGAGGAAACTAAGATTTCCTAAAAGTGTTTTGAACAAGACAAGAAAACATTGATTCCAAGAGAGCTTTTTGAAGCTAAGTGTTGAGCACTTATCTGAACACAAAGAAAGGAAGTTCTTTATAAAATCATGAACTAAAGTACATTTTGGGAGGAATATTGATCACCAATGTGGGGATGAGAGTTCATATTAACTCAAGTCTCCATTTAAATCAAATAGTCATCATGCGTATTATAGGGTCATACTTTTTAGATGGTCACGTAAGTTAAGCTAGTGGGTCCACTATGTTAAGGAGTTCTATGTGATAGCAGATGTCACGACCCAAATCCAGGCCGCGACTGGCACCCACATTTACCCTCCTATGTGAGCGAACCAACCAATCTAACCTTAACATCTCAATGTATAACAACAGAAAATAATGCGGAAGACTTAACATCATTAATAAAAACCAATTCAATAACTATTAAAATTCAACATCTATTATTCCCCAAAATCTGGAAGTCATTATCACAAGAACATCTATGATCAAATTACTAAACTAAAAATGTCTAAGAAGCTAAAACAAATAAAAGCTAGTCCATGCCGGAAGTTCAAGGCATCAAGACTTGAAGAAGAAGATCCAGTCCAAGCTAGACGCATTAGCTCACCCTGAATTTCCGATGTAGTGAAGAATGGCTAGATTTACTGTTGAGTTGAAGACGATGGAACGTTTGCTGCATTCCACAAATAACAAAGAAGAAAACATAAAAATAGGGGTCAGTACAAACCACGGGTACTGAGTAGATATCATCGGCCAACTCAAAATAGAAAACAAATATATATCAACAATATCATAAATCAACTATAAAACTCAACATGTTGCAATAACAAGTACTATAATCATCAATAAGTACCATCAAGTTCATTCATGAGGGCTCAAGCCTCAATACCATACTCATTTGGGAAATAAGTTCATTATGTTGAGTATATTAACATCTTTCAAGATTCATTATCTTTCTTTCTCTTGTGTCGGTACGTGAAACTCCGATCCATATTCTATCCTGGTGCCGGAACGTGGCACTCCGATCCTCTATTTCTATCCTGGTACCGGAACGTGGCACCCGATCCATATACTATCCTGGTGTCGAAACGTGACACTCCGATCCTCATTCTATGCAGGTACTAGAACGTGGCACCCGATCCATCTACTATCCTGGTGTCGGAACGTGACACTTCGATCCTCATTCTATCGTGGTACCGGAACGTGGCACCCGATCCATATACTATCCTGGTGTCGGAATGTGACACTCCGATCCTCATTCTATTCTGGTACCGGAACGTGGCACCTGATCCTCTATTTCTATCCTGGTACCGGAACGTGGCAACCGATCCCCTAATTCATCAAGCCTTCTTTTATACCAAGGCATCATCAATCTCATTATATAATTTATCAAGCCTTCTTTTATACTAAGGCATCATCATTCATTATATAATTTATCAAGCCTTCTTTTATACTAAGGCATCATCATTAACAAAGTGAATTAGGGTTTCTTTCAAGATTTTGGATTCAATAACTTCATCATGCTTATTTTATCACAATCACATAATCATATTCATGCAAGCATACAATTAAGCATATAGAAGGGTTTACAATACTACCAACACATATCATTCGCTATTAAGAGTTTACTATAAGATAGCATAGAAACCATAACCTACCTCCACCGAAGAATTGGAATCAACAAGCAATTTCCCAAGCTTTGTTTTCCTCCCTCTCGATCGATTTCTCTCTCTCTTTCTGTTCTTTCTCTTTTTCTTATTCCAAACCCTCTTCCTTTTACCCTAATTAGTATATAATTAAGAATAAAAGATGGCAATAATACCCCACTAATTAACTTAAGGTTACTTCTTTTTAACCCCCAAGTAATTAGACTTATTAATATAAACCTTCTAACTTATAATTAAATTAGGAATAATCCAAAACGTCCCTTAAAACGTGTAAAGAAATCCGACTCCGACTGGGATTACGCAACCTGTGACGGCCCGTCGTGCCTGCGACGGTCCGTCATGCAGGTCGTCGCAGCATCTTAGAATTTCATTTTTCACTAAGTAGTCTGTGACGGTCCGTCACACCTGTGACGGTCCGTCCTGCACTTCCGTCATGACGTTCAGAAACTCGTTCCCCGTACCAAATTCTCAAGAGTTGAAGTGTTTTGCAACGGAATCTCACGACGGTTCGTCGTAGCTGTGACGGTCCGTCCTGCAGGTCCGTCACAGATTACAGAGAGTCGATTTTAGAACACAAATTTCAGAATTCTAAGTGTTCTGGGACGAGACACCCTCGACGGTCCGTCGTGCCCATGACGGTCCGTCGTGGTGACCGTCGTCTCAGCCAGTTTTTCCAGAAATAAAATCTGCTGCTCAAAACGACTAAACAGGTCGTTACAATAGATACCAATTTACCCATCGTTCGTCCCCGAACGACCAAAAGAAGAAAAACAATGGCGAAAAGGAGTACCTGAATCTGTAAACAGATGTGGGTATTTTTCTTGCATATCTGCCTCCTTCTCCCAAGTAGCCTCTTCAACCGGTCGATTCTTCCATTGAACTTTGATGGATGCAATCTCTCTCGACCTCAACTTGCGAACCTCTCTATCTAAAATAGCAACAGGTTCCTCCTCATAAGTCAAATTCTCATCAAGCAAAACTGAATCCCAACGGATGATGTAGTTTCCATCTCCATGGTATCTTTTCAACATGGACACGTGAAATACCGGATGTACTCCGGACAGCCCTGGAGGCAAGGCTAATTCATAAGCCACCTCCCCTATTCGCTTAAGTACCTCAAATGGTCCAATGTATCTTGGACTTAGCTTACCCCTTTTTCCAAACCGCATCACCCCTTTCATGGGTGAAACCTTCAACAAGACTTGTTCACCCTCCATGAACTCCAAGTCTCTAACTTTTCGATCCGCATATTCCTTTTGTCTACTTTGAGCCGCTAAAAGCTTTTCTTGAATAGCTTTCACCTTTTCCAAGGAATCCCTCAACAAATCAGTACCCCAAGGTCTGACCTCAAACGCATCAAACCAACCAATGGGAGACCTACATCTCCTCCCATACAATGCTTCAAATGGAGCCATGTCAATGCTGGAGTGATAACTATTATTGTATGAAAACTCTGCCAAGGGTAAGAAGTTATCCCAATGGCCACCAAATTCTATCACACATGCACGAAGCATATCCTCCAACACTTGAATCGTCCGCTCAGACTGACCATCGGTCTGAGGATGGAATGCAGTACTAAGGTCCAATCTAGTACCTAATTCAGCATGCAATGTTCTCCAAAACTTAGAAGTAAACTGCGTACCTCTATCTGATATGATGGAGAGTGGGACCCCATGTAATCGAACAATCTCTGAGATGTAGATTTTAGCCAACTTCTCTGCATTGTAGGTCACCTTGACCGGAATGAAGTGAGCAGACTTAGTTAATCTGTCCACAATCACCCAAATAGAATC
>CM064968.1:15631597-15684891 GCA_032847665.1 Solanum chilense
GCCTCCGCTTCAGATCTCCCAGGGAAAGCGTAGCAATGGGCCCTATCACCAGTCTGTCCGTTGCCCCTACCATGTTGTGCCGTAGTGGCTCCAGTTTGCCCATCACCTCGGCCGTTTTGGTGACCACCATTACCTCGACCGCCACGTCCTCCAGAAAATTGGCCTCTACCATGACCACCTCTACCTCTAGCTATTGGGGGTCTGTAACTCTGTTTTGGACAATTCCTCCTAATATGTCAAGTCTCCCCACATCCATAACACTCTCTGGAGTCAGGCATAGGTCTCTCGGAGAAGTGTTGACCGGTCTGAGGTGGACCCCCAACTACAGTCTGTAGTGAAGACTGAATGGGTCGGACTGAGTAACCTCCAGAACTCTGTCCTCTAGTATAAGAACCATTGAACTCACCTCCCTTTCGAAACCTTTTTGATGTCGATGTCGTGGTGAAGTCATCTGGCTTCACTCCTTCCACCTCTATCACAAAGTCTACCACCTCTTGGAAGGATTTTGCTGTGGCTGCTACCTGTAAGGCTGAAATCCGCAATTCTGACCTCAACCCCTTCACAAAACGGCGAATCCGTTCTTGTGGACTGAAACAAAGTTGGGTGGCATACCTGGATAATGCATGGAACTTAGCCTCATATGCATTAACCGTCATCCAACCTTGCTCTAGACTCAAGAACTCATCCCTTTTTCTATCCCTCAAAGTCCTTGGGATATACTTCTCCATAAACAAGCTAGAGAATGATGCCCAAGTCATAGGCGGTGCCTCTGTTGGTTGACACTCAACATGTAACCGCCACCACATTTTGGCGTTCCCTTTAAACTGATAACTCACGAACTCAACACCAACCGTTCTACTATACCCATCTTGTGTAGTAGCTCATGACAATCAACTAGAAAATCGTAAGCATCCTCAGATTTTGCACCCTTGAAGACTGGAGGTTTCAATTTCAAGAACATACTGAAAAGTTCATGCTGATCATTTGTCATTATAGGCCCTGTAGTCAGACGAGGAAATGTGCCTATTTCCAATGAGGCATCCATACGAGGAGCCATAGTGGCTGCATGTTGTACCTCTGAAACCGGAGGTGTTGGTGCAGAAAACACTGGAGGTGCCTGACCCTGATCAGATAACCCGCTAAGATAAGCAAGAACCTAATTGATCATCTCTGGGGTAGGTTGGGGTGGAACTTCTTCATTCTGCACTTGTTCATTCTCCCCTTCCTCACCCTCTCTTATTACCTCCTCAGTCGGTGGAGGAGTCACCGCCCTAGTACCAGATGGGCTAGGTGCTCGTCCTCTTCCTCTAGAGGACGTCCTCCCACGACCTCTACCACGGCCTCTTACCACTGATCCTCCTCGAGCTACAGCCCCAGTGGCTGGCTCAGACGTTTCTTGTCTTGCCGTGGTCGCTGCTGGCGCGGTCGTTGCTCTAGTTCTAACCATCTGCGAAATAGAGTGAAGATGGTCAGATACCAATTTGTATCACCTAGATACCAATTGGACTCAAGTAGTAGCACGAAAGAAAGAATGAAAGAATGGAATTTTCCTAAAGTCTTATAGCCTCTCAAAGAAAAGTAAAGGCGTCCCCCTACCGTTCCTTAAGACTCTACTAGACTCGTTCTTGTGTGATGAGACCAACGAACCTAATGCTCTGATACCAAGTTTGTCACGACCCAAAACCGAGCCGCGACTGGCACCCACACTTAACCTACTATGTGAGCGAACCAACCAATCTAAACCCAAACATATTGAATAAAATACAATGCGGAAGACTTAAACTCATTAACAAATCAATTAAACAACTTCTAAAATTTATAACTCATTATCCCCAAAATCTGGAAGTCATCATCACAAGAACATCTATGATCAAATTACTAAACTAAGAGTATTCTAAGAAAGCTAAAACAAGTAAAATCTAGTCCGTGCCGGAAATTCAAGGCATCAAGACTTGAAGAAGAAGACCCAGTCCAAGCTAGAAGCATTAGCTCACCCTGAAATCCGGTGTACTGAAGACTGGCTAGAATTATTGTTGAGTTGAAGACGACGGAACGTTTGCTGCACTCCACATATAACAAAGAAAGAAACAAACAAGTAGGGGTCAGCACAAAACACGAGTACTGAGTAGATATCATCGGCCAACTCAAAATAGAAAATAGTATATATTAGATAATATCATAAATCAACTACAATACTCAACATGTAGCAACAACAAGTACTAAATCATTAATAAGTACCACCAAGTTCATCCATGAGGGCTCAAGCCTCAATACCATACTCATTGGGAATTCGGTTCATTACATTGAGTATATTAATATCTTTCAAGATTCATTATCTTTCTTCCTCTTGTGTCGGTACGTGACACTCCGATCCATATTCTATCCTGGTGCCGGAACGTGGCACTCCGATCCTCATTCTATCCTGGTATCGGAACGTGGCACCCGATCCATATACTATCCTTGTGTCGGAACGTGACACCCCAATCCTCATTCTATCCTGGTACCGGAACGTGGCACCCGATCCTCTATTTCTATCCTGGTACCGGAACGTGGCACCCGATCCCCTAATTCATCAAGCCTTCTTTCATACCAAGGCATCATCAATCTCATTATATAATTTATCAAGCCTTCTTTTATACCAAGGCATCATCATTCTCATTATATAATTTATCAAGCCTTCTTTTATACCAAGGCATCAAAATTAACAAAGTGAATTAGGGTTTCTTTCAAGATTTGGGATTCAATAGCTTCATCATGCTTATTTTATCACAATCACATAATCATATTCATGCAAGCATATAATTAAGCATATAAAAGGGTTTACAATACTACCAATACATATCATTCGCTATTAAGAGTTTACTATGAATATCATAGAAACAAAACCATAACCTACCTCCACCGAAGATTAATATTCAAGCAAGCAAATTTCCTCAAGCTGCGTTTCTTCTTCTCCCTCGTTCGATCCTCTCTCTCTCTCTTTGTTCTTTCTATTTTATTTTATTCAAACCCTCTTTCTTTTACCCTAATTAACATATAATTAAGTGTAAAAGATTACAATAATAACCCACTAATTAACTCAAGGTTACCTCTTTTATCCCCCAAGAAATTGAGTTATTAATATAGACCCACGAATTTTATAATTATAGCAGGAATAGTCCAAAACGCCCCTTTAAAACTAAACAGAAATCCGACCCCGCCTGGGATTTACGCAACCTGTGACGGCCCGTCGTGCCTGCGACGGTCCGTCATGCAGGTTCATCAGGGACTCAATTTCCTTAAAGAGTCTATGACGGCCCGTCGTACCTACGACGGTCCGTCCTGCACTTCCATCACGACGTTCAGAGAATCGTTCCCTGTACCAACTTTTCAAGAGTTGAAGTGTTTTGAAACGAGAGCTCACGACGGTTCGTCGTAACTGTGATGGTCCGTCCTGCAGGTCCGTCACAGAGTTCAGAGAGTCGATTTCAGTACTCAGATTTCAGAATTCCTAAGTGTTTTGGAACGAGACACCCTCGACGGTCCGTCGTGTCCATGACGGTCCGTCGTGGTGTCCGTCGTCTCAGCCAGTTTTTCCAGAAATAAAATCTGCTGCTCAAAACGACTAAACAGGTCGTTACAAAAACCTAGGCGATATAAAAATTATAGAAAGACTATGACTAGATATAAATACAAAAAACCAAGACAAAGGTATTATGTAAAAAATTATAAAATAAAAAGACCATATAGACCAAAAAGAAAAATATCACAATATACTTGTTAAAATTGTGGAAAGATAGGACATTTAGCTAGAGGTTGTAAATTACCTAAATATCCAAAAAGAAAACAAATTGCAGATGTAATCATAGATGATGATGAATATATGCAAATAGAATATATAGACTATGAATTAAGTGAAAACGATAGTATATATGAAGTATCAGATATAGAAACTGAAAATGAAGAAGAAAATATTAATCTAGATAATGACGAAATAGATGAAGAAATATAATGTCTGAAGATGATATAAAAATAATATCTAAAGAAGATTATCAAAATGAAGAATTATCAGAACAAAAAATTATATTTTATAATACAATTTTTGAACAAATAAAAGGAAAAGAATTAGATTTAAGTGTTGAAAAAGTACTTGAAATACCTACCTTAAGAAATTGGTTTAAAAGACAAAAAGAAGAATACTACGTAGTTAGCCAGAAAGAACACATCATAAATTGCAAATATACAAAAGGAAAAGCACAAATACCTATACTAAATAAGAGGATAATAAATAAAGAGATACAAGATATAAAAGTTAAAACACCTATAAAATATGTACATTTAGGAGGAACAGAAATATTAATAAAAGCTTGTCTTAGAGAAGGAATAGATACACCTATTGAACTATATTTAGCAGATGATAGAATCATACACCCTCTAGAAAAAAGCGTAATCAGTGCAGTAAGAGGAAATTTAATATACCAAAAATTTAAATTTATAATAAGTGCCAACTATTCAGTAGCTTTAACAGATAGAAATATAGATAAGTCATTAGTATTATATTGGAAGATGTCTGGAATAGAGCTAGCACCAGGAAGTAAGATATTTACAGCAAGATGTAAAAACTTATATATATTAACAACAAAACACAAAGTCAACAAGAAATAAAATCAATAAAATAAAAGTAGAAAATGCTTTTGAAAAAATAATAACCATAATAGATAATCATGATTATAGTTATAAAGAAATGGACATAGAAGAAAATTTAGAAATTGTAAAAGAAAGATTAAGTACTTCAAGCGTACCAAATACATTAACAAGAGCTACCTCATCAAGAATGAGTACATCTAGAAGAAACTATGAAATCCCACAAAATTTATTAGATAAAGAAGAAATAACACCATACCATTACTTCATAACAGGAATAATAGACCGAAGAAGGTATACAATTTTAATAAATACAGGACAAGAAGAAAATTACATAACAAGAGAGTTAGTATTAGAAACAGAAATTATAAAAACAGGACACTTATGCCCCGGACTACCTAGCGAGATAGTAAATACAAATGAAGAAATAACAGAAAAAGAAGTAATTATAGGAGGAATACCGCTAATTATACCATTTAAAATATACCAAGGAAATCAGTATATTATATTAGGAATAAAATGGTTAGAAAAAGTTAAACCATACAACATAGAAAATGAACAATTAACTATAACCTGCCAAAATAAGAAAATAATTATTAAAAGATCAAAATGAATAATGAAAATATACATACTTGCAAAAATTATTATAGAAGGATACCAAAATAGATATTATACCTCTATGATAGATACAGGAGCAGAAGCAAACATATGTAAATATAATTGTTTACCAGAAGATAAATGGGAAAAATTAAAAACACCGATGGTAGTAACAAGATTTAATTATGAAGGAAGTATGATTACATAAAAAGCAAAAAGTATAAAAATACAAATATGGGATAAAATATTAACAATAGAAGAAATGTACAATTTTGAATTTACAACAAAAGATATGTTATTAGGAATGCCATTTTTAGATAGATTTTACCCACATATAATAACAAAAACACATTGGTGGTTTACTACACCATGCGGAAACAAGATAGGAGCAAAAAGAGTAAATAATAAACAACGAAAACCTATGGAATGGATAAAAGGAAGTGAAAAAATAAACCAAGAAATGGAAAATATAAATAAGAAACAAATAACACAATTAGATATTATCATATTTACAATAGACAAAGTTAGAATAATTAATGAACAACTAGAACAATTATACAATGAAGATCCATTACAAGGATGAGAAAAACATAAGACAAAAGTAAAAATTGAACTAATAGATGAAAATAGTATAATAACACAGAAACCATTAAAATATAACTTTGATGATTTAAAAGAATTCAAAATACATATCGATGAACTATTAGAAAATAATTACATACAAGAAAGCAATAGTAAACATACAAGTCCAGCATTTATAGTTATAAAACATAGTGATTACCCAATACCAAATAAAATATTAAAAATAAGACAAATACAAGGATATAACTATTTTAGTAAATTTGACTGTAAATCAGGATTTTATAACCTAAAACTAGAAGAAGAATCTAAACAGCTAACAACATTCACAGTACCACAAGGTTTCTATGAATGGAATGTTTTACCGTTTGGATATAAAAATGCACCAGGTAGATATCAACATTTTATGGATAACTTTTTTAATCAATTAGAAAATTTTATTGTCTATATAGATGATATATTATGAACATATTAGATTATTAGAAAAATTTATACATATAATTAAACATTCAGGTACAAGTTTAAGTAAAAAGAAAGCAGAAATTATGAAACCACAGATAGAATTTCTAGGAATACAAATAGATAGAAATGGAATAAAAATGCAAAACCACATAGTACAAAAAAATAATCACCCTTGATGAAAATATAGATACAAAGAAGAAATTACAATCCTTCCTAGGATTAGTTAACCAAGTAAGAGAGTATATACCAAAATTAGCAGAACATTTAAAACCATTACATAAAAAACTTAAAAAAGATGTTGAATATCATTTCGACAATAAAGATAAAGAACATATAAGACATATTAAGAGTATATGTAAAAAATTACCAAAACTGTATTTTCCTAATGAAAATAGATCATTTACTTACATTGTTGAAAAAGATTCAAGTAATCATAGTTATGGAGGAGTTTTAAAATATAAATATGAAAAAGAAAAAATAGAACACCATTGCAGATATTATTCAGGATCTTATGCAGAAGCACAAATGAAATGGGAAATAAATAGACAACAATTATTCGCATTATATAAATGTTTATTAGCATTTGAACCATATATTGTTTATAACAAATTTATTGTGAGAATAGATAATACATAAGTAAAATGGTGGATAACTAAAAAGGTAACAGACTCAGTTACAACAAAAGAAATAAGGAGATTAGTATTAAATATATTAAACTTTACATTTACAATTGAAGTGATAAAAACTTACAAGAATGTTATTGCAGATTATCTCTCACGAGGAAACTTGTCCAAATATACAAGAAAAAATACTAACTGCCATAACTACACTTTGCCAAAAAGTGGAAAGTCTTGACAGTGAAGTGCAACTGTTGAAGAAAACATCTAATAGTCAGCAGCATGACTCTAAATATGCGGAGCTACGTCATCCGGCAGACGATAAAAGGCCAGAACTAAAAGGTGACGTTGAGAAACACCTAAAAACTCAAAATACTAACAAATTACCAGCTGCAGGTACAAATGAAGCAAGTACAAGTAAAGGAAAAAAATACCAATTTAAACAATCTATTTTAAAAACCATTCATTTCCAGAAAACAAATTATAGATATAACACCAAATCCACAAACTTCTACCTATGCAGAACGGCTAAACAAAGAAAAGAAGATATATAACCATATTACCCAATCATCTATTGAAAACATATATACAATCCAAACTTTTTTAAACCTCTAGCCAAAATCAACTACCACTACAGAAAAAACACAGGATTATATAACCCAGCATTTGCAAGGCTACAACAAACTAATCGCACAACCTAAAACTAACCCAAACTTGGTTAGAACTTGTTACAGTTATGGACTACTTAGTACGGTATATACATACGATGGTACAAAAATAAGTGGAATCCCTGAGATCCACAAAGCCTTTTTAACATACAAATGAATTACAAAAGGCAACCTATTTTTTATAAAATTTTATACAGCACCGGCAGAGATACTTTTTGATGAAATAAAATCAACTTTCCAAGTTGTCAATATGGGATTGATAATACCAGAGGATATATCGGCACAGCCAGAAATACCTAAAGTTGAGATACCAATTTTTTATGCAAATAAAAGGACAATTGGGCTATCAACTATAATCCAAGAACTAGCTACAAATTATCTACAAGGAATTGCTATTTGGAGTTATTATTCCAGAGATCATTTAATGATATATGCAAATTCCAAAGAAGTTAGGACAACAGATATGGCAGAAGTACAGACATGTATATTATCTTTGTTAAAGCCACAATTACCACCAACAACTAGAGCTTTGAAGCAAGGATTTATTTCTAAAGAATTATTAACCAGATATTGCAAACTGATTGGACATAAGTATCAGGAACATATATGTTCAAAATGCAATGGAGAAGATAACTATGTCCCAGACGTACAGCTGGAATAAACTAAGAAGAAGATGATAAAGGAAAAAATAGACATAAAGATATATGTACAAATTAGTTAAATTGTATAGTTTTACTTTTTGAGTCATGTAAATTGTCAGCCAAGAAGGCCATTAAAAAAAAATCAGTGTATCCTATTCATGAACAGTAGAGGACAAAAAGTCACATTCATGAATAGTAGGAGTCAAGTTACTGTGTAAATAGTAAAGGTCAAGTTACTATGTAAATAGTAGGAGTCAAGTTACTGTGTAAATAGTAACGGCCAGTCGTCTTTTAGTAAGGATGAAAGGTCATTAGGAACTTGTATATAAGTGGCATTTGTCTTTGTAAATAAATCATCAATCACTAACTATCCACACATCTCTATTTTCATTTCTATTTTCTTACAATTCCGCAATATAGTCGACCCCCCTAAAATAAGCTCCTAATGACCTTTCATCCTTACTAAAAGACGATTGGCCTTTACTATTTACACAGTAACTTGACTCCTACTATTTACACAGTAACTTGACCTTTACTATTTACAGAGTAACTTGACTCCTACTATTTACACAGTAACTTGACTCCTACTATTCGTGAATGTGACTTTTTGTCCTTTACTGTTCATGAATAGGACACACTGATTTTTTTAATTTATTTTAATCATCTGTTCTAGTCACTACAATGGTTTTCTTGTTCAATCAGTTACCCTAACAGCGCCTCAACTCTGTGTACTCCCCTAAACGGCCTTTTTGCCTACCGGTTTCCACCTTAGGATGACATAGTCTGGGCTTACCTACTCTTTAGAATATTTCCATAGCAAACCTTCTAAAGATGATTATCATAACAGTATTATAGCATGATGAATATTTATAATTAATCAAGAGATTATAAGGAATATCAAGTAATGAAAAAATCTCAAACTTCTACCCTTGTCTAAACGAATAATAGATGAAAGTGTTTTCATCCATTTATAGTACCCAAGCCACAAGAATATTGAAATAACATTGAATTAACGTAGAGAATCTGACTTAAATCATTACCACTGTTATTTTTTTTATCAAATACATATATTAACAACATGAATTAATTTGTATTACTGTTGAAACTGTCGTTTCCTTTAACATGAACATAAAGTAAATTTTTTTAATAATGTGACGATGCTTGAAAAGGATAAAGAATTTGAACTTCTCAAGGAAATCATCGTTTCTATTATTGAAAACCTAAGACCATGGAAAATCACTTATTTTAAATTTTGTTGGGAATATTCTCAATCTATTATTAAGGTTTTAAATTGTTAATTAACACACACATAAATTACAATCAAGCTTGCAATTTTCATCTTTATTTTATTTAACGGAAAACTTTTTGATAGTCTCTTCCAATATAATTAGTTCACTTTATTTTATGAAATAAATAACTAAAATTTCTTACTAGAATATGTATATGCAATTCAAGTAGATGTTGAAAATGCAATAGTGGCAGTTCCCATATGTCACGACCCAAAACGAGCCGCGAGTGGCACCAACAATTATTCTACTATGTGAGCGAACCAACCAATCTAAACCCCAACATTTTAACCAAAATTAACAAAATACAATGTGGAAGACTTAAAACTCATTAACGAAATCAATTAAATAACTTCTAAAATTTATCAATCATTATCCCCAAAATCTGGAAGTCATCACCACAAGAACGTCTATCCTCAAATTACTAATCTAAGACTATCTAAGAAGCTAAAATAAGTAAAAAGCTAGTCCATGCCGAAATTTCAAGGCATCAAGACATGAAGAGGAAGATCCAGTCCAAGCTAGAAGCAATAGCTCACCCTGAAATCTGGCTTGATGAAGACTGGCTAGAGTTGCGGTTGAGTTGAAGAGGATGGCACGTTTGCTGCACTCCACAATTAACAAAAAAAAACAAATACAAGTAGGGGTCAGTACAAGGCACATGTACTGAGTAGGTATCATCGGCCAACTCAAAATAGAAAACAGTATATATCAGATAATAACATAAAATCAACTAATATTCTTAACAGGCGACATTAACAATTACTATAACCCTTGGTCACAACACCAAGCACATCAATGAGGACTCAAGCCTCCCCATCTTACTCATTTGGGAATTAGTTCTTTACAATTTAGTATATTATCATAATTCAAGATTCATTATCTTTATTCCTCTTGTGTCGGTACGTGACACTCCGCTCCACTACTACTATCCTGGTGTCGGAACGTGACACTCCGATCCATATATTATCCTGGTGTCGGAACGTGACACCCGATCCATATACTATCCTGGTGTCGGAACGTGACACTGCGATCCATATACTATCCTGGTGCCGGAACGTGACACTCCGATCCATATACTATCCTGGTGTCGAAACGTGACACCCGATCCATATACTATCCTGGTGTCGGAACGTGACACTCTGATCCATATACTATCCTGGTGCCGGAACGTTACACCCGATCCATATACTATCTTTGTGTCGGAATGTTACACTCCGATCCATATACTATACTGGTGCCGATACATGACACTCCGATCCATATACTATCCTGGTGTCGGAACGAGACACCCGATCCTCTATTACTATCCTGGTGTCGGAACGTGACACCCGATCCTCTATTACTATCCTGGTGTCGGAACGTGACACCCGATCCTCTAATCTCATTACTTTAGTTCATCAAGATTCAAGCCTTCTTTTATACCAAGGCATCATCAATCTCATTACTTTAGTTCATCAAGCCTTCTTTTATACCAAGGCATCATCATTAACAAAGTAAATTTAGGATTCAAGATTCAATAGCCTCATCATGCTAATTCATCACAATTATATAATCACATCATGCAAGCACAAAATTAAGCATATAGAAGACTTTATAAAACTACCCAATACATATCATTCGCTATTAAGAGTTTACTATAAGATAGTATAAACCATAACCTACCTCCACCGAGGAATTGTGATCAAGCAAGCTAATTCCCCAAAGCTCTGTTGTCCTTTTCGTTCCTCTCTCTCTCGACCGTTCGTTTCTCCCTCTCTTTGTTCTTTCTATTTTTCTTATTCAAACCCTTTTTCTTTTACCCTAATTGTCATATAATTAAGTATAAAAGATGATAAAAATAACCCACTAATTATTTCAAGTTATCTCCTTTAACCCCCAAGTAATTGAATTATTAACATTAATCCACTAACTTTATAATTATAAGCATGAATAGTCCAAAACGCCCCTTTGAAAACTTTAACAGAAATCCGAACCAGTCTGGGTTACGCAACCTGTGACGGTCCATCATGGCTGTGACGGTCCGTCATGGCTGTGACGGTCCGTCCTGCAGGTCTATCACAAAGTTCAGAGAGTTAGTTCTGTGGAAAGATTTATGACGGTCCGTCGTGCCTGCGATGGTCCGTCCTGCCATTCCGTCACGAAGTTCAGAGAGTCGATTTCAGTACCCAAATTTCAGAATTCTAAGTGTTTTGGAACGAAACCCTCTCGACGGTCAATCGTGCCCATGACGGTCCGTCGTGGGATCCGTCGACCAAGACAGTTTTTCCAGAAATAAAATCTGCTTCTCAAAACGACTAAACAGGTCATTACAATAGATACCAATTTACCCATCGTTCGTCCTCGAACGATCCCAAGAAGAAAAACAAGGGCGAAAAGGAGTACCTGAATCTGTAAACATGTGTGGGTATCTTTCTCGCATATCAGCCTCCTTCTCCCAAGTGGACTCTTCAACTGGTCGATTCTTCCATTGAACATTGATGGATGCAATCTCCCTTGATCTCAACTTGCGAATTTCTCTATTTAGAATGGCAACAAGCTCCTCCTCATAAGTCAAATTCTCATCAAGCAGAACTGAATCCCAACGAATGATGTAGTTTCCATCCCCATGGCATCTTTTCAACATAGACACATGAAATACCGGATGCACTCCTGACAGCCCTGGAGGCAAGGCTAATTCATAAGCCACCTCCCCTACTCTCTTAAGTACTTCGAATGGTCCAATATACCTTGGGCTTATCTTACCTCTTTTACCAAACCGCATCACCCCTTTCATGGGCGAAACCTTCAGCAAGACTTGCTCACCCTCCATAAACTCCAAGTCTCTAACCTTTCGATCTGCATACTCCGTTTGCCTACTTTGCGCCGCTAAAAGCTTTTCTTGAATAGATTTCACCTTCTCTAATGAATCCCTCAAAAGATCAGTACCCCAAGGCCTAACCTCAAATGCATCAAACCAACCAATGGGAGACCTACATCTCCTCCCATACAATGCTTGAATGGAGCCATATCAATACTTGAGTTATAGCTATTATTGTATGAAAACTCCGCTAAGGGTAAGAAGTTATCCGAATGACCACCAAATTCTATCACATATGCACGAAGCATATCTTCCAATACCTGAATCGTTCGCTCAGACTGGCCATCGGTCTGAGGGTGAAATGCAGTACTAAGGTCCAACCTAGTACCTAATTCCACATGCAATGTTCTCCAAAACTTATAAGTAAAGTGCGTACCTCTATCTGATATGATGGAAAGTGGAACTCCATGCAATCGAACAATTTCTGAGATATAGAGTTTGGCTAACTTCTTTGCATTGTAGGTCACCTTGACCGGAATGAAGTGAGCAGACTTAGTTAATCTGTCCACAATTACCCAAATAGAATCAAACTTTCCCAATGTCTTTGGAAGACCAACCACGAAGTCCATTGTAATTCTCTCCCACTTACATTCAGGAATGGGCATTCTCTGAAGTGTTCCTCCGGGCCTCTGGTGTTCGTACTTTACTTGCTGACAATTTGGACATTTGGCAACAATATCAACAATGTCGCGCTTCATTCTACTCCACCAAAAGTGTTGCTTTAGGTCACGGTACATCTTGGTTGCACCAGGATGTATAGAATATCCGGAACTATGAGCCTCTGTAAGAATATTGTGGATCAAATCATCAACACGGGGCACACATACCCTTCCCTTAATCCTCAAAACACCTTCCTCATCAATTATTGCCTCTTTAGCCTCTCCTCGCAACACCATATCCCAAATTCGGCTTAGTTTCTCATCATCAAATTGTTTTCCCTTGATCTTGTCAAGAAAAGAAGATCTCGCCTCCACACGGGCAAAAAATCCTCCCTTCTCATTTACTTCTAGCCTCATAAAGTCATTGGCCAAGTTTTGGATTTCTCTAGCCAACGGACGTCTAGAAACCTATAAATGAGCTAAACTACCCATGCTCCCTGCTTTTCTACTTAAGGTGTCTGCCACAACATTAGCCTTTCCTGGGTGATACAAGATGGTAACATCATAGTCCTTCAGTAGTTCCATCCACCTCCTCTGCCTCAAATTCAAATCCCTCTGAGTAAAGACATACTGTAGGCTACGATGATCCGTATAAACTTCACACTTAACCCGATATATATAGTGTCTCCATTGCTTTAATGCAAACACTACCGCAGCCAACTCCAAATCATGGGTCGAATAGTTACGTTCATGCACCTTTAATTGCCTCGAAGCATAAGCAATTACATTTTTCTCTTGCATTAGCACTGCACCCAAACCAGAATAGGATGCATCACAATAAACAATGAAATTCTTGCCTTCTAATGGCAAGGTAAGGATAGGTGCAGTAGTCATCAAGGTCTTGAGTTTCTGAAAGCTTTCCTCACATTCATCCGACCATACAAATGGAACATTCTGCTTAGTCAAGTTCGTCAATTGGGAAGCAATAAAAGAGAATCCCTTGACAAATCGACGGTAGTAGCTAGCTAAACCAACAAAGCTCCTTACTTCTGACACATAAGTAGGTCTTACCCAATTCTTCACTGTCTCAATCATAGAAGGATCCACCATCACTCGATCCTTAGAAACCACGTGCCCCAAGAAGGACACTGAATCTAGCCAAAACTCACACTTGGAGAATTTGGCATAAAGCTTTTTCTCCCTTAATACTTCCAACACAATTCTCAAATACTCCTCATGTTCCTTCTTACTCTTGGAGTATATCTGTATATCATCAATAAATACGATCACAAAGAGATCCAGATATGGCTTAAAAATACCGTTCATCAAGCTCATGAAAGCAACAGGGGCATTCGTCATACCAAAAGACATTACTACAAATTCGTAATGCCCATACCTGGTTCGAAAAGCAGTCTTTGGCACATCCGTTGCTCGTATTTTCAATTGATGATAACCGGATATCAAGTCAATCTTAGAGAAGACACAAGCACCTTGTAACTGATCGAACAAGTCATCAATGCGAGGAATGGGATACTTGTTCTTAATAGTTACCTTGTTCTACTGCTGGTAGTCTATGCACATCCGAAAACTCCCATCCTTCTTCTTCACAAATAACACCAGAGCACCCCAAGGGGATGCACTTGGTCTAATGAAACCTTTACTTAACAACTCTTGAGGTTGGGCCTTTAACTCCCTTAAATCTGCTGGAGCCATTCTATAAGGGGGTATCGAAATGGGGCGAGTATCCGGCTCCAGATCAATGCAAAAGTCAATATCCTATCCGGTGGAATACCAGGAAGGTCTGCAGGGAACACATCCAGAAACTCATGGACTATCGAAACTGACTCAATTGAAGGTACTTGGGTAGTATCATCCTTGAGGTGTGCCAAGAACGCTAAACACCCTTTACTAACCATTCTCTTAGCACGAAGAAAGGAGATGATACGAATTGGAGTGGAAGTGTAATCACCCTCCCACACTAACGGATCTGTCCCAGGCTTGGCCAACGTTACAGTTTTAGCATTACAATCTAAGATTGCAAAATTTGGAGAAAGCCAAGTCATACCCAGAATTACATCGAAATCAACCATCTCTAAAATAACCAAGTCTACATGAGTATTGCTCCCCACAAAAGTCACAAGACAAGACCTATATACCTTTTCAACTATCACAGACTCACCCACCGGAGTAGAAACACGAATAGGCATGTCAAGCAATTCACAATGTAAATTAAGACCAGTAGCAAATGAGGAAGATACATATGAAAATGTGGAGCCAGGATAAAATAATACAGAATCCATGCAATCACAAACCAAAAGATTACCTGTGATAACAGCATCAGATGTCTCCGCTTCAGACCGCCCGGGGAAAGCGTAACAATGGGCCCTATCACCTGTCTGCCCGTTGTCCCTACCATGTGGTGTTGTAGTAGCTCCAGCTTGCCCGTCACCCCGTCCGTTTTGGTGACCACCATTACCTCGGCCACCACGTCCTCCAGAATGACGGCCTCTTCCATGACCACCTCTACCTCTGACTATTTGAGGTCTGTAACTCTGTTTTGGACAATAACTCTTAATGTGTCCAGTCTCCCCACATCCATAACACTCTCTGGATTCAAGCATAGGTCTCTATGAGAATGACGAAGTCTGGGGATAACCTCCAATCTCAGAGAAGTGTTGACCGGTCTGCGGTGGACGCCCAACTACAGTCTGCAGTGAAGACTGAATAGGTCGGGCTGGATAACCTCCTGAACCTTGCTGTCTGGAGTAAGAACCATTAAACTCACCTCCCTTACGAAACCTTTTAGATGTCGATGCCATGGTGAAGTCATCTGGCTTCACTCCCTCCACCTCTATCACGAAGTCTACCACTTCCTGAAAGGATTTTGCTGTAGCCGCTACCTGTAAGGCTGAAATCCGCAAATCTGTCCTCAACCCCTTCACAAAATGGCGAATCCGCTCTTGTGGACTGAAACAAAGCTGGGTGGCATACCTGTATAATGCATGAAACTTAGCCTCATACGCAGTCACCGACATCCTGCCTTGCTCTAGGCTCAAGAACTCATCTCTCCTCCTATCCCTCAAGGTCCGGAGGATATACTTCTCCATAAATAGGCTAGAGAATGACGCCCAAGTCATAGGGGGTGCCTGTGCGGGTTGACACTCAACATGTGACCGCCACCACATTTTGGCATTTCCCTGAAACTGATAAGTTACAAACTCAACGCCAAATCGTTCCACTATGCCCATTTTATGTAGTAACTCATGACAATCAACTAGAAAATCGTAGGCATCCTCAGATTCAGCACCCTTGAAGACTGGAGGTTTCAACTTTAAGAACATACTGAAAATTTCATGCTGATCACTTGTCATTATAGGCCCTGTAGTCAAACGAGGAAACGTGCCTATTTCCAATGAGGCATCCATGCGGGGAGCCTCAGCAACGGCCTGTCGTACTTCCGGAACCTGAGGTGCTAGTGCAGAAAACACTGGAGGTGTCTGGCCTTGATCAAATAACCCGCTAAGATAAGCCAGAACCTGATTAATCGTCTCTGGGGTAGGTTGGGGTGGTAATTCCTCATTCTGCACTTGCTCACTTTCCCCTTCCTCACCCTCTCTTACTACTTCCTCAGTCGGTGGAGGAGTCACCGCCCTAGTACTAGATGGGCCAGGTGCTTGTCCTCTTCCTCTAGAGGGCGTCCTCTCGCGACCTCTACCACGGCCTCTTGCCACTAATCCTCCTCGAGCTACAGCCCCAGTGGCTGGCTCAGTTTCATCTTGTCTTGCCGGTGTTGGTTTTGGCGCCGCTGTTGCTCTAGTTCTAACCATCTGCGAAATAGAGTGAAGATGGTCGGATACCAATTTGTATCACCTAGATACCAATTGGATCCAAGTAATAGCACGAAATAAAGAAAGTGGAATTTTCCTAAAGTCCTATAGCCTCTCAAAGAAAAGTGAAGGCGTCCCCCTACCGTTCCTTAAGACTCTACTAGACTCGTTCTTGTGTGATGAGACCAACGAACCTAATGCTCCGATACCAAGTTTGTCACGACCCAAAACGAGCCGCGAGTGACACCCACAATTATCCTACTATGTGAGCGAACCAACCAATCTAAACCCCAACATTTTAACCAAAATTAACAAAATACATTGCGGAAGACTTAAAACTCATTAACAAAATCAATTAAATAACTTCTAAAATTTATCAATCATTATCCCCAAAATCTGGAAGTCATAACCACAAGAACATCTATCCTCAAATTACTAATCTAAGAGTATCTAAGAAGCTAAAATAAGTAAAAAGCTAGTCCATGCCGGAATTTCAAGGCATCAAGACATGAAGAGGAAGATCCAATCCAAGCTAGAAGCAATAGCTCACCCTGAAATCTGGCTTGATGAAGACTGGCTAGAGTTGCGGTTGAGTTGAAGACGATGGAATGTTTGCTGCACTCTACAATTAACAAAGAAAAACAAATACAAGTAGGGGTCAGTACAAGGCACAAGTAATGAGTAGGTATCATCGGCCAACTCAAAATAGAAAACAGTATATATAAGATAATAACATAAAATCAACTAATATTCTTAACAGGCGACATTAACAATTACTATAAACCTTGGTCACAACACCAAGCATATCAATGAGGACTCAAGCCTCCCCATCTTACTCATTTGGGAATTAGTTCTTTACAATTTAGTATATTATCATAATTCAAGATTCATTATCTTTATTCCTCTTGTGTCGGAACGTGACACTCCGATCCATATACTATCCTAGTACCGGAACGTGACACTCCGATCCATATACTATCCTGGTGTCGGAACGTGACACCTGATCCATATACTATCCTGGTGTCGGAACGTGACACTCCGATCCATATACTATCCTGGTGCCGGAACGTGACACCCGATCCATATACTATCCTGGTGTCAGAACGTGACACTCCGATCCATATACTATCCTGGTGCCGGAATGTGACACTACGATCCATATACTATCCTGGTGTCAGAATGTGACACCCGATCCTCTATTACTATCCTGGTTTCGGAACGTGACACCCGATCCTGTATTACTATCCTGGTGTCGGAACGTGACACCCGATCCTATATTAGTATCCTGGTGTCGGAACGTGACACCCGATCCTCTAATCTCATTACTTTAGTTCATCAAGCCTTCTTTTATACCAAGGCATCATCAATCTCATTACTTTAGTTCATCAAGCCTTCTTTTATACCAAGGCATCATCATTAACAAAGTAAATTTAGGATTCAAGATTCAATAGCCTCATCATGCTAATTCATCACAATTATATAATCACATCATGCAAGCACACAATTAAGCATATAGAAGACTTTATAAAACTACCCAATACATATCATTCGCTATTAAGAGTTTACTATAAGATAGTATAAACCATAACCTACCTCCACCGAAGAATTGTGATCAAGCAAGCTAATTCCCCAAAGTTCTGTTGTCCTCTTCGTTCCTCTCTCTCTCGACCGTTCGTTTCTTCCTCTCTTTGTTCTTTCTATTTTTCTTATTCAAACCCTTTTTCTTTTACCCTAATTGTCATATAATTAAGTATAAAAGATGATAAAAATAACCCACTAATTATTTCAAGGTTATCTCCTTTAACCCCCAAGTCATTGAATTATTAACATTAATCCACTAACTTTATAATTATAAGAATGAATAGTCCAAAACGCCCCTTTAAAAACTTTAACAGAAATCCGACCCAGTCTGGGTTACGCAACCTGTGACGGTCCGTCCTGCAGGTCCGTCACAAAGTTCAGAGAGTTAGTTCTGTGGAAAGATTTGTGACGGTCCGTCGTGCCTACGATGGTCCGTCCTGCCATTCCGTCACGAAGTTCAGAGAGATGATTTCAGTACCCAAATTTCAGAATTCTAAGTGTTTTGGAACGAAACCCCCTCGACGGTCCGTCGTGGGATCCGTCGACCAAGTCAGTTTTTCCAGAAATAAAATCTGCTGCTCAAAACGACTAAACAGGTCGTTACACCATATCATCTGTCGCACCTCAAGATGATGTGTTAGAGGTAAGTTTTTGAAAAGTTTCTTTATTTTTTAGAATACATATTTGAAGGTTCTTAGTTTTTTCCTTTTAAACCATGAAAAAAAAAATCTTGTATTTTGGAATAATATTTTTAATTTTAGTTTTCTTGTAGAAGAAAGATAAACATCTTCTTTAGATGTACATAAAATCAACAACATTTAACTGTAGTATTAGAAGTTCTCTTACAAGTCTAAGACTTCATTTATCTTTTTAAAAGTATAAGACATCTAAATATGGATGCATATCTAAATGATAAGACATGTATTAAAAATATCTTAATTGGTATCTCTATGTTAAGATGGTGTATTAAGATCTGAATAATAGATAGTACGTTTGTTATTAAACTCATTATCATCCTCAGACTTGGAAACATATAACCGTCGAGGATTCATCTTAGTGAATCTCCAAAATAGATTATGCTCATCTCTCATCATCATCGGTTCAATCATTTTTAATGAAAATAGCCCTATCTCACAAACCTTGTCCATCCACAACACCAAATCAACAACATACTGGATCCCCAAATGATGCCCTGCAAAAATGTTGGGTGCAACTCCAGTCCCTACAAAACTCCTCAACAAAGCCAATACTGAATGATTGCAACTCATGAATTCAGAGCTAGCGCAAGAATTTTCTAAACTAGTGTCATTGTTTTTGATAGAATATGTGCCTTCACTTATCAGTCAATGGACCAGGTCCCTTGACACACTAATAAGTATAAAAAGAAAGTTAAATGCAGTTTAAACAACACAGAGATTTTACGTGAAAACCTCCTTGCTTAAGGGATTAAACTACGACCTGTCTCACATGATTTTCAATCGTTTTCACTAATCTTCACAAGAAAAAGTGAAACACGATTACAAAAAATGTGAGAAGAAGTTTTTAGTCTCACGTTCAAGCAATAATCTCTATTGCTTAACAATCCTAAATAGAAATAAATCTACCCACTAAGCTATCCCACCTAGACAACTTAGAATTTCAATACTGCCCACTGATTCCTTTATAGTTTCAGGAATAGTTTACAATGTAAAACCAAGATAATATATTCTTAAACAACTACACTAGATGCTCCAAAGATTTATGCTGTTGTTTGAATAATTCTACCGTTTGTTTGCTGATAGCCTTTGCAAGTGTTCTTGAAAAATTCTTTGTCAAGTTGCAAAAACTACCTTCGATGTTTAGGAAATTGACTATTATGGACAAGTCACTTTCCTTAAAATCTTTTCCGTTGGTTTGAGAAGTCTGACTTTTTGACGTCGTTGGGAAGAGTGCACCTACTTTCTGTACCTTCTCCAGCTGGCAGTCAATCGGCTCATCACACTGGGAGCCTGGTAGCTTTATAAGGTCCCTGAGTTTGTTTCATCTTCAAACTCAAGTAAGAAACCTGGTACCTTTACAAGGTCCGTGAGTTTGTCAAATCATCAAAACTGCAACTAACATTTTCCCCCTTTTGATGATGACAAACAATACTCTCAGGCACCACTCCAGCTTTGTTCCCCCTCACTTTGTTCCCCCTCACGGTATTCCCCTTCACACATATAACTCAGCCATTTAGCTAGTTACCAGTTTTACTTCCCCCATTTGGCATCATAAAAAAGATATACAGTAAACCAATAATGTCAATCAGTAATACCAGATAAGATCAAAGCTAGATAACAATCAAACAGAAAAGGAAAAGCATTCACAGTTGATTATAACTAGAACACCAGAGGAATAAGTTAACTAGAATTCCACAATAACATTTAGTACATTAAAGTCAAACTGATAATCCAATAACACAAAGATAAGCCACACAAAAAAGACACAGGGAAGGTTTTTTAACAGGATTGGAAGGAGGAGGTTGATGAGATAGAGACTGGATAATGAGAGTGAGTCGTGCATTGGCAGCATCATTATCTTTAATTGCCTTCTCTTGTAAGGCAGTAATCTTGGCCTTCAACTCTGCATTTTCTTTTTCCAGGGCTTGAACCACGGAAGTACCACGTCCCTTAGTCTGTGCAGTAAGTAGTTCAGCTTTGAGTATAGCAATTTCGGCATCTTTACCACTCAAACGCACAGTGAGCTCCTCAACCTCATGCCTGAGTTGATCCTGATTTTCAATGAGTTGAGCCATCTTGCTCTTGGGATTGCCTCTCCCATCAATACACTCACATTCGACCAGGGTACTCTCTGAAACAGTTTGTTTCACCGTCCCAACCCTGCCAACACTGAGAGGGATTTTAAAATTCTTGAATACTTCTGTGAGAAAGTATCCGTATCCCATTCCATGAATCCCTTTCCTCTCGATGACAGTTTTATAAATGTGCTCAAGCATAAGACCTGGGAGATTCAGAGCTTCGAATCTGCACAACATCTCCATGACAAACAAGTCAGCAGAAGTTGCTGAAGTCCTCTTTTCAGTCCTAGGAAGGAGAACTTTGTTAACAATTGGAACACCAACTG
The DNA here is from genome assembly GCA_032847665.1 of Solanum chilense. Taxonomy (NCBI): domain Eukaryota; kingdom Viridiplantae; phylum Streptophyta; class Magnoliopsida; order Solanales; family Solanaceae; genus Solanum; species Solanum chilense. Next base: position 15,653,040 of record CM064968.1, read on the forward strand.
GTACTCGCTCTTCATGACCTTCTTAAAAATCCCAGCAACCTTTGTTGTGGGAATCTTACAAACCAAGGACATAAACTCAATCGAGCAAGTTTTTCCAGTCACAGACCCGGTCCCCTCTCTAGGTACCCTGAGAATTTTGCCCAGCAGACACACATCCAGATGCACAACAATGTCATTTACCCTTGTGAGGATACTCCCATATTCTTTGAATTGAATGTTATAATAGAATTCGCACACTTCTTCTTCATAGAGAATATGAGATTTCCTATTGAACAGATGCAGCCATGATTGAATTTCTACCATATCATGAAGAGAGTCCATGCCGGGAAAATTGATTATTCCCATATCAAAGACTCTCCCTGCCGATATGGCTTGCTTTCTCATGTTGTCAACAACTTCCTGCATGTTGACATTCTTGTCATTCGTGTTTTGGGCACCAGGTCCCTGTGATCTCTTCCTTTTTCATGCAGAACTTTTCTTTTTGGATTTTATTTTCTCGACCTTCTTCGAATCCTTTGACTTTGTGTTTCCTGACCTTTTCTTCTTGCTTTTGTTTTCAACTTCCTCAGCAAACAACTCAACAACATCAGACTCAGGCATTTTAAAGTTTGATACCTTAAAGGTTCTGGCACTCCGGATTGCAGCCGTAGATCGTGCACTATACTTTAAGGCATCGACCATCAATTTTTGAGCATCAGACCTAGTAGTAGGTCTTCTTCTAGGGGCATCTTTCACAATCTTCTATTTTCCCTTCCTAGACGCTTCACCCTCTCTTCTCTCAACCTTCCCTTTTAGGGGTTCCTCCTCACTTTCAGAGTGAGGAATTGGACGAAGGATACCTTCCAATATCTGGAGTTTTATCAAAAATGGGTTGAGTGTATATTACCTCTTCCCTCTATAAAGCCTCAGTTTGCTCAACCCTAGCCTCTTACCTCATCATAGCAAGACTTTCAATAACTAGTTCTTCACTTGATGCCAAGATGTTAGACTCAGACGATTTATTTCTTGGTAGGTCTCATTCAAAAAGATTATCAGGCAACATTTCATGGCAAGGACCAGGTCCTGTAGGCATGCTAGTGCTGTTCAGATCTATGGAATAGAAGGGATTGTCAGGTGTATCCTTCTGAGAACTTGAAGGGGAACTGGATCTAGACTCCACGGCTGAAGGAGAGTAGAAAGCGATGGGTTCTATTTCACTGAGAGCAGTGAGCATTTGTTTGGAGGTGGAAGAAGGATCAAACATATTTGACTTGAATATGAAAAAAATTGGCTTTTCGAAGAGAAAAAGGAAGAAGGAAGAACAAATTTTGTCTTTTAACTTTTCCTTGATTCCTTTTTTTTTTAAAAAAAAGGAATGTTTAAGGGATGGATGAGAATTTCAAAAAGGAGTAAAAGGGGTTTATAAAAGACTTGAAAAGGTGACAGGTCCGTTATTTGACGTGTCGCTTGGGGGATAAGCGATGGGACTAACGGTCAGAATGACCGATGATTGACACGTGGCATTTTCAACGGTTATAATTTTCAGTTTAAAATTAATGTACAAATGCTAACCTGGACAGGCACCAGGTACCATAACACAGTTTTATCCTCATTCCCAAGTTGTTTTAGCCATGTGTTTGCTAAGCTAGTCCTTCCTAAAAGCATACCTACAATGGTACAAAAATGATCTAATCCAGATATTAAATTATTCACATAAAGGATACCTGTACTGCAAATTTAGCCATCAAGGGAATTCAACTGTTGGAAGCTACGGACATCACTTAGATATCATCATACCCAACATCAGCCTATTTCTCTCAAATTGATCTTTATTGAGATCCTTGGTGAAGATGTTTTTAATTTGCTCCTCCGTTGGACAATATGTAAGCACAATATTCCCCTTTTCAACATTGTCTTGCAGAAAGTGATGTCTAACATCAATATGCTTTGTTCTCTTATGGTGAACTGGAGTTTTCCCCATACTGACAGCACTAGTATTGTCGCACATAAGAGTAATAGCTTTGATGTTTATACCAAAATCCTCCAACTGTTGCTTGATCCATAACAACTGTGAACAACAGGATGCTGCTTCTACATACTCAGCTTCAGCAGTAGAAATAGCCATAGAATTCTGTTTCTTGGTTCCCCAAGAAATGAGTGAAGATCTAAGAAAATGAGCCATTCAAGAAGTACTCTTCCTGTCAACTTGATAACCAGCAAAATTAGCATCTGCAAAGCCAACTAGATCAAAAGTGTCAGCTGCTAGATAGAAGAGAACCAGGTCCCCTGTTTTCTTCAAGTATCTTAGAATACGTTTTGCAGCCTTCAAGTGTGAGTCACGAGGACATGCTTGAAATCTGGCACACATTCCAACACTATAGACAATATCAGGTCTGCTAGTAGTCAAATATAGCAAGGATCCAATGATTCCCCTATACATGGTTTGATTCACAAGAGGATCATATTCCTCTACTACAAGCTTGGAATTTGTTCCCATAGGAGTATCAATAGGTTTGGAGTCAAACATATTGAATTTCTTCAGCAACTCCTTAATGTACTTCTCATGACAAATTGAAATCACATTTGATGATTCCTTGATTTGTAGACAAAGATTGAATGTCAGTTCGCCCATCATGCTCATTTCAAATTCCTTTCCCATTAATGATGAGAATTCTTCACACAAATGTTCTGAAGTAGCTCCAAAAAGTATCATCCATATAAACTTGAATAATAAGCAATTCTTGTTCTCTTTTTAGTAAGAACAGAGTATTGTCTATCTTTCCTCTTTTGAAACAATTCTTCAGCAGAAACCTTGACAGCCTTTCATACCATGCTCTAGGATCTTGCTTCAGACCATACAAAGCCTTATTCAATTTGAACACATGATCTAGTAGTTCAACATCTTCAAACCCAGGAGGTTGTTTGACAAATACCTCCTCTTTTAAATCTCCATTAAGAACTGCACTTTTGACATCCATTTGATATAACTTGAACCCCATGAATGCAGCAAAAGCTATTAAAATTCTAATGGCCTCCATCCTTGCAACAGGTGCAAAAGTCTCATCATAGTCTATTCCTTCTTCTTGATTGTATCCTTGAACCACCAACCTGGATTTGTTTCTAGTAATCACTCCATTTTCATCGAGCTTGTTTATAAAAACGCATTTGGTTCCTATTACTGTTCTGCCTGTAGGTCTAGGAACCAGGTACCATACCTTGCTTCTGTAACGACCTGTTTAGTCGTTTTGAGCAGCAGATTTTATTTCTAGAAAAACTGGTTGAGACGACAGACACCACGACGGACCGTCATGGGCACGACAGACCGTCGAGGGTGTCTCGTTCCAAAACACTTAGGAATTCAGAAATTTGAGTGCTGAAATCGACTCTCTGAACTCTGTGACGGACCTGCAGGACGGATCGTCACAGTAACGACAAACCGTCGTGAGCCCCCGTTTCAAAAAACTTCAACTCTTGAAAAGTTGGTACTGGGAACAATTCTCTGAACGTTGTGACGAAGGTGCAGGACGGAACGTCGTGGGTACGACGGACCGTCACAGACTCTTCGAGAAAAGTGAGTCTCTGATCGTTGCGATGGACCTGCAAGACGGACCGTCGCAGGCACGACGGGCCGTCACAGGTTGTGTAATCCCAAGCGGAGTCGGATTTCTACTTAAGTTTTAAAGGGGCGTTTTGGACTATTCCTGCTATAATTATAAAATTCGTGGGTTTATATTAATAACTCAATTTATTGGGGGATAAAAGAGGTAACCTTGAGTTTATTAGTGGGTTATTATTGTCATCTTTTACACTTAATTATATGTTAATTAGGGTAAAAGAAAGAGGGTTTGAATAAAGAAAATAAAAGGAACAAAGAAGAGAGAGAGGATCAAACGAGAGAAGAGGGAAACGAAGAGGATAGCAAAGATTTTGAGGAATTGCTTGCTTGATCACGAAATCTTCGGTGGAGGTAGGTTATGGTTGTTTCTATGATATTCGTAGTAAACTCTTAATTGCGAATGATATGTATTTGTAGTATTGTAAACCCTTCTATATGCTTAATTGTACTCTTGCATGAATATGATTATATGATTGTGATAAAATAAGCATGATGAAGCTATTGAATCCCAAATCTTGAAAGAAACCCTAATTCACTTTGTTAATGGGATTAATGATGCCTTGATAGAAAAGAAGGCTTGATGAACTAAAGTAATGAGATTGATGATGCCTTGGTATAAGAGAAGGCTTGATGAATTGATAGAATGATGTTAGTGGATCGGAGTGTCACGTTCCGACACACAGTATTAAGGGATCGGGTGTCACGAACCGACACGTAGAATTAGGGGATCGGAGTGTCACGTAACGACACATAGTATTAAGGGATCGGGTGTCACGAACCGACACGTAGAATTAGGGGATCGGAGTGTCACGAACCGAAACATAGTAGTAGGGGATCGGAGTGTCACGTACCGACACATAGTATTAAGGGATCGGGTGTCACGAACCGACACGTAGAATTAAGGGATCGGAGTGTCACGTACCAACACATAGTAGTAGGGGATCGGAGTGTCACGTACCGACACAAGAGGAAGAAAGATAATGAATCTTGAAAGATGTTAATATACTCAATATAATGAACCTAATTCCCAAATGAGTATGGTATTGAGGCTTGAGTCTTCAGGGATGAACTTGGTGGTACTTATTAATGATTATAGAACCTGTTGTTGCTACATGTTGGGTATTGTAGTTGGTTTTTATGATATTATCTGATATATACTGTTTTCTATTTTGAGTTGGCCGATGATACTTACTCAGTACCCGTGTTTTGTACTGACCCCTACTTGTTTGTTTCTTTCTTTGTTATTTGTGGAGTGCAGCAAACGCGCCATCGTCTTCAATACAACCGTAATTCTAGCCAGTCTTCAATACACCGGATTTCAGGGTGAGCTAATGCCTCTAGCTTGGACTGGATCTTCTTCTTCATGTCTTGATGCCTTGAAGTTCCGGCATGGACTAGCTTTTGATTTATTTTAGCTTATTAGAATACTCTTAGTTTAGTTATTTGATCATAGATGTTCTTGTGATGATGACTTCCAGATTTTGGGGATACTAATAGTTGTTGAGTTTTTAGGAGTTATTTAATTGATTTTCATTTATGAGTTTAAGTCTTCCGCATTATATTCTGTTATTACATTAAAATGTTGGGTTTTGTATTGGTTGGTTCGCTCGCATAGGAGGGTAAGTGTGGGTGCCAGTCGCGGCTCGGTTTTGGGTCGTGACAAACTTGGTATCAGAGCATTACGTTCGTTGGTCTCATCACACAAGAACGAGTCTAGTAAAGTCTTAAGGAACAGTAGGGGAACGCCTTTACTTTTCTTTGAGAGGCTATAAGACTTTAGGAAAAATCCATTCTTTCATTCTTTCTTTCGTGCTACTACTTGAGTCCAATTGGTATCTAGGTGATACAAATTGGTATCTAACCATCTTCACTCTATTTCGCAGATGGTTAGAACTAGAGCAACGACCGCGCCAGCAGCGACAATGGCAAGACAAGAAACGTCTGAGCCAGCCACTGGGGCTGTAGCTCGAGGAGGATCAGTGGTAAGAGGCCGTGGTAGAGGTCATGGGAGGACGTCCTCTAGAGGAAGAGGACGAGCACCTAGCCCATCTGGTACTAGGGCGGTGACTCCTCCACCGACTGAGGAAGTGATAAGAGAGGGTGAGGAAGGGGAGAATGAACAAGTGCAGAATGAAGAATTACCACCCCAACCTACCCCAGAAATGATTAATGAGGTTCTTGCCTATCTTAGTGGGTTGTCTGATCAGGGCCAAACACCTCCAGTGTTTTCTGCACCAACACCTCAGGTTCCGGAGGTACAACATGTGGCTACTGTGGCTCCCCGCATGGATGCCTCATTGGAAATAGGAACGTTTCCTCGTCTGACTACAGGGCCTATAATGACAAATGATCAGCATGAACTTTTCAGTAAGTTCTTAAAATTGAAACCTCCAGTCTTCAAGGGTGCAGAATCTGAGGATGCTTACGATTTTCTGGTTGATTGTCATGAGCTACTACACAAGATGGGTATAGTAGAATGGTTTGGTGTCGAGTTCGTGAGTTATCAGTTTCAAGGGAATGCCAAAATGTGGCGGTCACATGTTGAGTGTCAACCAACAGAGGCACCACCTATGACTTGGGCATCATTCTCTAGCTTGTTTATGGAGAAGTATATCCCCCGGACTTTGAGGGATAGGAAAAGAGATGAGTTCTTGAGCCTAGAGCAAGGTAGGATGTCAGTTACTGCATATGAGGCTAAGTTTCGTGCATTATCCAGGTATGCCACCCAACATTGTTTCAGTCCACAAGAGCGGATTCGCCGTGTTGTGAAAGGGTTGAGGTCAGAATTGCGGATTTCAGCCTTACAGGTAGCGGCTATGGCAAAATCCTTCCAAGAAGTGGTAGACTTTGTGATAGAGGTGGAAGGAGTGAAGCCAGATGACTTCACCACGACATCGACATCAAAAAGGTTTCGAAAGGGAGGTGAGTTTAATGGTTCTTACACTAGAGGACAGGGTTCAGGAGGTTACTCAGTCCGACCAATTCAGTCTTCACTACAGACTGTAGTTGGGGGTCCACCTCAGACCGGTCAACACTTCTCTGAGAGACCTATGCTTGACTCCAGAGAGTGTTATGGATGTGGGGAGACTGGACATATTAGGAGGAATTGTCCAAAAACAGAGTTACAGACCCCCAATAGCTAGAGGTAGAGGTGGTCATGGTAGAGGCCATTTTTCTGGAGGACGTGGTGGTCGAGGTAATGGTGGTCACCAAAACGGCCGAGGTGATGGGCAAACTTGAGCCACTACGGCACAACATGGTAGGGGTAACGGACAGACTGGTGATAGGGCCCATTGTTATGCTTTTCCTGGGAGACCTGAAGCGGAGGCATCTGATGCTATTATCACAGGTAATCTTTTGGTTTGTGATTGCATGGCTTCTGTATTATTTGATCCTGGCTCCACGTTTTCATATGTATCTTCCTCATTTGCTAATGGGCTTAATTTACATTGTGAATTTCTTGACATACCTATTCGTGTGTCTACTCCGGTGGGTGAGTCTGTGATAGTTGAAAAAGTATATAGGTCTTGTTTGGTGACTTTTGTGGGGAGAAATACTTATGTAGACTTGGTTATCTTGGAAATGGTTGATTTTGATGTAATTCTGGGTATGACTTGACTTTCTCCAAATTTTGCGATCTTGGATTGTAATGCTAAAACTGTGACGTTAGCCAAGCCTGGGACAGATCCGTTAGTGTGGGAGGGTGACTACACTTCCACTCCGGTTCGTATCATCTCTTTTCTTCGTGCTAAGAGAATGATTAGTAAGGGGTGTTTAACTTTCTTGGCACATCTCAAGGATGACACTACTCAAGTACCATTAATCGAGTCGGTTTCGGTAGTCCGTGAGTTTCTGGATGTGTTCCCTTCAGACCTTCCTGGTATGCCACCAGATAGAGATATTGATTTCTGCATTGATCTGGAACCGGGTACTCGCCCCATTTCTATACCCCCTTATAGAATGGCTCCCGCGGAGTTAAGAGAGTAAAAAGCCCAACTTCAAGAGTTGTTGAGCAAAGGCTTCATTAGACCAAGTGCATCTCCTTGGGGTGCTCCGATGTTGTTTGTGAAGAAGAAGGATGGGAGCTTTCGGATGTGCATAGACTACAGACAACTGAATAAGGTGACTATTAAGACAAGTATCCCATTCCTCGCATTGATGACTTGTTCGATTAGTTACAAGGTGCTTGTGTCTTCTCTAAAATTGACTTGAGATCCGGTTATCATCAATTGAAAATACGTTCAACGGATGTGCCAAAGACTGCTTTTCGAACTAGGTATGGGCACTACGAATTTGTGGTAATGTCTTTTGGTCTTACGAATGCCCCTGCTACGTTCATGAGCTTGATGAACGGGATTTTTAAGCCATATCTGGATCTCTTTGTGATCGTATTTATTGATGATATACTGATATACTCATAGAGTAAGAAGGAACATGAGGAGCATTTGAGAATGGTATTAGAGTTGTTGAGGAAGAAAAAGCTTTATGCCAAATTCTCCAAGTGTGAGTTTTGGCTAGATTCAGTGTCCTTTTTGGGGCACGTGGTTTCTAAGGATGCAGTGATGGTGGATCCTTCTAAGATTGAGACAGTGAAGAATTGAGTAAGACCTACTAATGTGTCAGAAATAAGGAGTTTTGTTGGGTTAGCTAGCTATTAGCGTCGATTTGTCAAGGGATTCTCTTCTATTGCTTCCCAATTGACGAACTTGACTAAGCAGAATGTTCCATTTGTATGGTCGGATGAATGTGAGGAAAGCTTTCAGAAACTTAAGACCTTGTTGACTACTGCACCAATTCTTACCTTGCCAGTAGAGGGTAAGAATTTCATCGTTTATTGTGATACATCCTATTCTGGTTTGGGTGCAGTGCTAATGCAAGAGAAGAATGTGATTGCTTATGCTTCGAGGCAATTAAAGGTGCATGAACGTAACTATCCGACCCATGATTTAGAGTTGGCCGCAGTAGTATTTGCATTAAAGCAATGGAGACACTATCTATATGTGGTTAAGTGTGAAGTCTACACGGATCATCGTAGCCTACAGTATGTCTTTACTCAGAAAGATTTGAATTTGAGACAGAGGAGATAGATGGAACTACTGAAGGACTACGATATCACTATTCTATATCATCCGGGAAAGGCTAATGTTGTGGCAGACGCCTTAAGTAGAAGGGCAGGAAGCATGGGAAGTCTAGCTCATTTGCAAGTTTCTAGACGCCCATTGGCTAGAGAAATCCAAAACTTGGCTAATGACTTTATGAGTCTAGAAGTAAATGAAAAGGGAGGATTTTTGGCCTGTGTGGAGGCGAAATCTTCTTTACTTGACAAGATCAAGGGAAAACAGTTTGATGATGAGAAACTAAGCCGAATTCGGGATATGGTGTTGCGAGGAGAGGCTAAAGAGGCCATAATGGATGAGGAAGGTGTTTTGAGGATTAAGGGAAAGGTATGTGTGCCCCGCGTTGATTATTTGATCCACACTATACAGAGGCTCATAGTTCCGAATACTCTATACACCCTGGTGCAACCAAGATGTACCGTGACCTAAAGCAACACTTTTGGTGGAGTAGAATGAAGCGAGACATCGTCGATTTTGTTGCCAAATGTCCAAATTGTCAACAAGTAAAGTATGAACACCAGAGGCCCGGAGGAATACTTCAGAGAATGCCCATTCCTGAATTGAAGTGGGAGAGAATTGCAATGGACTTCGTGGTTGGTCTTCCAAAGACATTGGGTAAGTTTGACTCTATTTGGGAAATTGTGGACAGATTAACTAAGTCTGCTCACTTCATTCCGGTCAAGGTGACCTACAATGCAGAGAAGTTAGCCAAAATCTACATCTCAGAAATCGTTCGATTGCATGGAGTTCCACTTTCCATCATATCAGATAGAGGTACGCAGTTTACTTCTAAGTTTTGGAGGACATTGCATGCTGAATTAGGTACTAGATTGGACCTTAGTACTGCATTTCACCCTCAGACCGATGGTCAGTCGGAGCGAACAATTCAGGTATTGGAGGATATGCTTCGTGTATGTGTGATAGAATTTGGTGGTCATTGGGATAACTTCTTACCCTTAGCGGAGGTTTCATACAATAATAGCTATCACTCCAGTATGGACATGGCCCCATTTGAAGCATTGTATGGGAGGAGATGTAGGTTCCCATTGGTTGGTTTGATGCATTTGAGGTTAGACCTTGGGGTACGGATCTGTTGAGGGATTCATTGGAAAAGGTGAAATCTATTCAAGAAAAGCTTTTAGCGGCTCAAAGTAGGCAAAAGGAATATGCGGATCGAAAGGTTAGAGACTTGGAGTTCATGAAAGGTGAACAAGTCTTGTTGAAGGTTTCACCCATGAAAGGGGTGATGCGGTTTGGAAAAAGGTGTAAGCTAAGTCCAAGGTATATTGGACCATTTGAAGTACTTAAGCGAGTAGGGGAGGTGGCTTATGAATTAGCCTTGCCTCCAGGGCTATCAGGAGTGCATCCGGTATTTCACGTGTCTATGTTGAAAAGATACCATGGGGATGGAAATTACATCATTCGTTGGGATTCGGTTCTGCTTGATGAAAATTTGTCTTATGAGGAGGAACCTGTTGATATTTTAGATAGAGAGGTTCGCAAGTTGAGGTCGAGGGAGATTGCATCCATCAAAGTTCAATGGAAGAATCGACCAGTTGAAGAAGCCACTTGGGAGAAGGAGGCTGATATTCAAGAAAGATACCCACACCTGTTTACAGATTCAGGTACTTCTTCTCGTCCTTGTTTTTTCTTCTTTTGATCGTTCGAGGACGAACGATGGGTAAATTGGTATCTATTGTAACGACCTGTTTAGTCGTTTTGAGCAGCAGATTTTATTTCTGGAAAAACTGGCTGAGACGATGGACACCACGACGGACCGTTATGGGCACGACGGACCGTCGAGGGTGTCTCGTTCCAAAACACTTAGGAATTCTGAAATTTGAGTGCTGAAATCGACTCTCTGAACTCTGTGACGGACCTGCAGGACGGATCGTCACAGTTACGACGAACCGTCGTGAGCCCCCATTTCAAAACACTTCAACTCTTGAAAAGTTTGTACTGGGAACAATTCTCTGAACGTCATGACAAAGGTGCAGGACGGAACGTCGTGGGTACGACGGACCGTCACAGACTCTTCGAGAAAATTGAGTCTCTGATCGTTGCGATGGACCTACAGGACGAACCGTCGCAGGCACGACGGGCCGTCATAGGTTGCGTAATCCCAAGCGGAGTCGGATTTCTGTTTAAGTTTTAAAGGGGAGTTTTGGACTATTCCTGCTATAATTATAAAATTCGTGGGTTTATATTAATAACTCAATTTCTTGGGGGATAAAAGAGGTAACCTTGAGTTAATTAGTGGGTTATTATTGTCATCTTTTACACTTAATTATATGTTAATTAGTGTAAAATAAAGAAGGTTTGAATAAAGAAAATAAAAGGAACAAAGAAGAGAGAGAGGATCGAACGAGAGAAGAGGGAAACAAAGAGGATAGCAAAGATTTTGAGGAATTGCTTGCTTGATCACGAAATCTTCGGTGGAGGTAGGTTATGGTTGTTTCTATGATATTCGTAGTAAACTCTTAATAGCGAATGATATGTATTGGTAGTATTGTAAACCCTTCTATATGCTTAATTGTATGCTTGCATGAATATGATTATATGATTGTGATAAAATAAGCATGATGAAGCTATTGAATCCCAAATCTTGAAAGAAACCCTAATTCACTTTGTTAATGGGATTGATGATGCCTTGATATAAAAGAAGGCTTGATGAACTAAAGTAATGAGATTGATGATGCCTTGGTATAAGAGAAGGCTTCATGAATTGATAGAATGATGTTAGTGGATCGGAGTGTCGCATTCCGACACATAGTATTAAGGGATCGGGTGTCACGAACCGACATGTAGAATTAGGGGATCAGAGTGTCACGTACCGACACATAGTATTAAGGGATCGGGTGTCACGAACCGACACGTAGAATTAGGGGATCTGAGTGTCACGTACCGACACATAGTAGTAGGGGATCGGAGTGTCACGTACCGACACATAGTATTAAGGGATCGGGTGTCACGAACCGACATGTAGAATTAGGGGATCGGAGTGTCACGTACCGACACATAGTAGTAGGGGATCGGAGTGTAACGTACCGACACAAGAAGAAGAAAGATAATGAATCTTGAAAGATGTTAATATACTCAATATAATGAACCTAATTCCCAAATGAGTATGGTATTGAGGCTTGAGTCCTCAGGGATGAACTTGGTGGTACTTATTAATGATTATAGAAGCTGTTGTTGCTACATGTTGAGTATTGTAGTTGGTTTTTATGATATTATCTGATATATACTATTTTCTATTTTGAGTTGGCCGATGATACTTACTCAGTACCCGTGTTTTGTACTGACCCCTACTTGTTTATTTCTTTCTTTGTTATTTGTGGAGTGCAGCAAACGCGCCGTCGTCTTCAACACAACCATAATTCTAGCCAGTCTTCAATACACCGGATTTCAGGGTGAGCTAATGCCTCTAGCTTGGACTGGATCTTCTTCTTCATGTCTTGATGCCTTGAAGTTCCGGCATGGACTAGCTTTTGATTTATTTTAGCTTATTAGAATACTCTTAGTTTAGTAATTTGATCATTGATGTTCTTGTGATGATGACTTCCAGATTTTGGGGATACTAATAGTTGTTGTGTTTTTAGGAGTTATTTAATTGATTTTCATTAATGAGTTTAAGTCTTCCGCATTATATTCTGTTATTACATTAAAATGTTGGGTTTTGTATTGGTTGGTTCGCTCACATAGGAGGGTAAGTGTGGGTGCCAGTCGCGGCTCGGTTTTGGGTCGTGACAGCTTCTTTCAAACTGATGAAGTTCTTCTTGCATTGAGTTGATCCAATCTGCATCACTTAATGCCTCTTTCACATTCTTGGGCTCAATAGATGATATGAATGCTTAAAATGCAACTAGATTTCTTGTTTTTGATCTAGTGTGAATTCCAGAGTTCAAAGGGGAGATAAGATTATCAAGAGGATGTGATGAACTATGTTTCCATCCTGGTCTTAAAGCAGCTTGGTTGAGCTGATCATCATTTTCTTCTTCATCAAGGGTGTCATCATTTTCTGGGGAATTTGATGTACTCTTACTGGAATTTAGAATAGTACCAGGTACCTCATCACACTTTTCCACTTCATCAGCCTCTTCAGGTATACTATGATTATGATTATCATAGTCTTTTTTCAACTGTTGTTCTGCAACAGCTTCACTGCATTCAATTTTCTGTGAATTGAACATCTTGATCACTTCATCTTCATCATTTGATCTATTGCTCTTCAGGTTTCCATCTTCATCAAATACAACATGAATGCTTTCTTCAATGCATTGAGTTCTTTTGTTGAATATTCTGTATGCTTTAATCGATGAGGAATATCGAACAAACACTCCTTCATCACTCCTAGGATCAAACTTTCCCAGATCATCCTTTCCATTGTTCAGCACAAAACATCTACACCCAAATGCCCTAAGATAGCACAACATCGACTTTCTGTTGTTGAGCAGCTCATAGGGAGTCTTATTCAAAACAACTCTTATCAGACACCTGTTGGTAACATGACAATCTGTGTTGACAGCTTCAGCCCAGAAACTTTGAGGAAGATTTGACTCAATAATCGTGGTTCTGGCAATGTTCACCAAGGTTCTGTTTTTTCTTTCCACCACTCCATTTTGTTGAGGAGTTCTTGGAGCAAAAAAGTTATGACTCGTACCATTCTCCATGCAAAATTGATCAAGTTTTGAGTTCTCAAATTCAGTTCCATGATCAGATTGAATGCCACAAATCACTTAATTCAATTTAGTTTGAATCATTTTGAAGAACACCACCAATTCTTCAGGTGTATCTTCTTTTGATTTTAGGAATCTTGTCCATGTATATATTGAGTAATCATCAACTATCACCAGAATGTATTTCTTGCCATTTCTGCTTTGAACCTTCAAAGGTCCACATAAGTCCGTGTGTAACAGCTCCAGTGTTCTTGATGAGGTTACATGCTTCTTTGGCTTAAAAGATGATCTGATTTGTTTTTCTTTGACACAAGCTTCACAAATTTTATTTTCAGCAAACTTCAACTTTGGCAGACCTCGGACCAGGTTCTTAGAAATCAGTTTATTCAATAAAGATGAGCTTACATGCCCTAGACTACGATGCCAAAGATCAGCATTTTCATTTTGAGCACTAAGACATGTCAGATCATCTCCATGAGACGTTTCTACGTTGGCCACATACATGTTTTTACTTCTGAAAACAGTGAGAATCACCTTCTTTGTAGTTAGACTAACCACAGTGCACTTCTCAGAAGTAAACTTGACTTCATTTCCCTTGTAACAAATTTGAGACACACTCAAAAGACTGTACTTCAACCCATCAACATGATACATATTGTCAATTGAATCTTCAAGAGACTTTCCCACTTTACCAACTCCCTAAATGTACCCCTTCTTTCCATCACCAAAAGACACACCTCCTCCCTGAAGTGTCTTGAGTGAGAGGAAATTTTTGATATCACCAGTCATATGTTTAGAGCATCCACTGTCCATATACCAACATTGACTGTTGTTCCTCTCACTCACCTGCACCAAGAATCACCTGTTTAGCTTGGGAACCCATTTCAATGTGAGTTCCCAAAAGGAGACAAAGGAGTGATCAGATTGTATCTAGTCCAAAAGGGTAGTTTTTGAAACATTCTAACAAAGGACATTGGAGCAGTGACAAATTTTTTCTTTGAAAATCTATCAGTTGAAACAGGTTTTTGAGGACCAGGTCTCTCTTTTGATATTTTTTGCCTTTCAGCATAATTAGAGTCTTTCATGAGAATTTCTCTAGCCAGCACACTCTCCCTTTAAGTGCCCATTTTTGCTACAGTGAAGACAAAACAGATTGTCAGACACAAATACATACATGCTGTGAGGGTTAAAAGGAGGAGTGATATTCAAACTTCCTAGGCCTTTCTTATTGAAATTACTCTGATTTGTTTCATTTGACAACAACTTAGAGGATTTTGTCCACTTAAGAGATTTTTCAAGTTCTTCCTTAAGTTGGACAATATCCTTTTCTAATTTGTTGCTCTTCTCCAAAGACAATCCCATATTTTTCTCAGTGGTTCTCAGTTTTTCTTCAATTTCAACTTGTAAACCATTTGACCTTCCATTTAGCTTTTCAGCTTCTTCAGTTATCTGATTCAACTGTTTTTTAGGTTCAGTGTTATCAGACTCTAGAGACACAATTTTTGACATTTTCTCCTCCAGTTTAACCTTGTTTTTAGTCAAACTGTCAAGTTCAACATTCATAATGTCTCATTCAGAGGTTAACTCAATTACTGAATCAATCATAACATTTGCTAATGTTCTCAATTTTTTAAGAGAATAATTATTCAGATCATGTTTCATATCCAGAAGAGTTACCTTGTCATCCTCTTCTTCATTTTCTGTATGAGCCATGAAAGCAAACATTTCATTGAATATAGTTTCCTCATCATGAACCGCCACCATAGACACATCATTTGGTTCATCAGGGTCTTCTGAGTCACTTGAAGAGTCTCCCCATGAAGCAAGAGCCTTTTTGACCACATAGTCAGCAGCAGTTTTGCGATCATTTTTACCGAGTACCAGGTCCCTTCTCTTCTATTTGTCACTTCTTGGTTTTTGATATTCCCTGTTTTCAGTTTTGAGTAGAGGACACTCTCTAATAAAGTGTCCATCTTTTCCACACTTGTAGCATGTATCATTTTGAGTAGCATTTCGAGGACCATTCGTTCCTCTTCTAAAATCTTTGTTCTTTCTCACAATTTTTTGAAATCTATTGATGAGATAAGCCATATCATCATCACTGGAGTCTTCATCAGATTTGTATTTCAGCATCAAGGACTTATCCTTTTTGACTTCCTTCTTTGACAAATCATGATTTCGATTCATCTCATGAGTCTTCAGATTTCCAATGAGAGCGTCCATTGTAAGCACCTTTAAATCTTTGGCTTCAGAAATGGCATCAACCTTGCTTTCCCAAGACTTTGGAATAATTCAAAGCACTTTCCTGACTTTCTTGCTCATACTTATAGGTTCCCCAAGACTTCGCAGCTCATTGGTAATAGAGGACAATTTTGTGAAGATCTCATGAATTTTTTCTCCTTCCTTCATCTTGAAGTTTTCATACAAAGAGGTGAGCATAATAATCTTTGATCCTTCACTTGTTCAGTTCCTTCATGAGTTGTTTTTAAACAATCCCAGATTTCTTTGGCAGACTCACAAGCTGAGACATGATTGAACTCATCATGTCCTATCCCACATACAAGAAGAGTTTTTGCCTTGTATCCCTTTTCTATCTTCTTTCTATCAGCTTCATCATATTTTTGTCTAGGCTTTGGATCAAGCCTGGTTTTCTCTCCATCATTTTCTTCTATCATCGGAATAAATGGTCCATCTAGTACGACATCCCATAGCTCACTATCTTTAGCCATAAGGAAATCATGCATTCTAACTTTCCACCAACTGTAGAAATGTCCAATGAAACGAGGAGGTCTTGTTGAGGACTGACCTTCTTCTAGATTAAGTGGAGCAGCCATTCTAGAACAGATATCACTTCCTTGGGGTTAACCAAATAGAGAGTACCTGCTCTGATACCGTTCACTTATCAGTCAATGGACCAGGTCCTTTGACACACTAATAAGTATAAACAGAAAGTTAAATGCACTTTAAACAACTCAGAGATTTTACGTGGAAACCTCCTTGCTTAAGGGTGTAAAACCACGACCTGTATCACAGGATTTTCAATCATTTTCACTAATCTTCACAAGCAAAAGTGAAACACGATTACAACAAATGTTAGAAGAAGTTTATCTCACGTTCAAGCAATAATCTCTATAGCTTAACAAGACTAAGTAGAAATAAATCTACCCACTAAGCTATCCCACCTAGACAACTTAGAATTTCAATACTACGCAGTGATTTCTTTATAGTTTCAGGAATAGTTTACAATGTAATATCAAGAGAATATATTCTTAAACAACTACACTAGATGCTTCAAAGATTTCTGCTGTTGTTTGAATAATTCTACCGTCTGTTTGCTGATAGCCTTTGCAAGTGTTCTTGAAAAATTCTTTGTCAAGTTGCAAAAACTACCTTTGATGTTTAGTAAAGTGACTTTTATATGGACAAGTCACTTTCCTTAAACTCTTTGCCATTGGTTAGAGAAGTCTGACTTTCTGACGTCGTTGGGAAGAGTGCACCTACTTTCTGTACCTTCTCCAGCTGGCAGTCAACCCACTCATCACATTGGGATCCTGGTACCTTTACAAGGTCCCTGAGTTTTGTTTCATCTTCAAAACTCAAGTAAGAAACCTGGTACCTTTAAAAGGTCCCTGAGTTTGTCAAATCATCACAACTGCAACTAACAGTTTTCTCTGTTGCCATATTGAGAATATTTAGATGTTTGGGAACTTGGATGTATCCCTAACCTGGTCAACAGTTGGGGGCTTGTCCCTGGCTGGTGTTGCTTCCCTGTTTCTGTCCTGATTACCTCCAATAGTAACTGCCAGCTTAAGTTTCTCAATTGTAGCTTCTTGTATCCACATCTTTTGTGAGACAAAAAGTGAACGTTATATACCAATTTGGATCGCCATGGATAAAGTAATAACATAAAGGAAATGATGACATCAAAGAACCTAAAGATCTGATCCCAACTTTGTAACAATCTAAGACACCCACAATAATTCGACGGTGGGCAAATCATATTTTAAAAACTAAGACATACTATAATCGGCTCATTTAACACAATTTAAATACATTTAGACAAGAAAAAAGGTCTCAAGAATAATATATTAAGAAATGTGAATGCATAAATTATTATAATTTTAGAATTCAAAAGTCATCGTACCTGACTTCGACTAAAATACTTATGAAAAATAATAGAATAAATCAATAATAAAATAATTCCCAAAAGAGATAAACATCGGTCCTCTAGAAGATCTATGACAGCATGAAAAGGAGTAACTCATCCTCACATTACAAGTGCAACTTCTTTGAATGTGGGGCCTCGTAAAAGACTTTAGATCATAGTCTGCACTCAATGAAAAGTGCAATCTTAGAATTAATATAAACACCATGTACTAGTAGGCATCATAGAGAGACATGTAAATCCAACATCAAGGTAGACATAATTAATAGCTCATCAAGTCTAGTAAACATTCACAAGTAGATAATCACACTTCCACTATATTAATGTCAACACATCACCAGATATATAAGTCACTGTTTGATTTTTAAAAGGTGTGAATGGAAAATGAAGAGTTGCGACTTTTATGAAGAGTTGTGACTTTTATGAAATGTTGCGACTTTTATGAAAAGTTGTGACTTTTATGAAGTGCTGCGACTTTTATGAAAAGTTGTGACATTTATGGAAAGTTGTGACTTTTTTGAAAGGTGACGACCTTTTTGAAATATTGAGACTTTTTCAAAGGTTTGTGACCTTTCTGGTAAGACAGAATAAGAACCTTTTCGCACTACCATTTGTTTTCTATAAATTGAGGGATTTCCTCTCATTTTAATATTGAATTCATGGACTTCTTCTTCAACTACTAAATCTAGTATTCTAAGTGTACTTTACTGCCGTTGAGTGGTTCGCTGACACTGGAGTTTTTGGTATCTATAATTTGGTGATTGAGATCATTTTCCTTGGGAGGTCATATTTCGAATCAAACCTCGGATACTAGAGGGGAATAATTTCCTTAAGGGGAAACTATGAGTTCAGTGGACTTGATCTTTTTCCTATTAAAATTTTTCCAGATTCTGGTACGTGTTCTACAAATTTCAGATTTGTGAATTAATTTCACTTCTTCTATTATTTTGTTCTTCACTGGTTCATTACACTTGGTAACTTCGTGTTTCTGCAAAGTTTGTTGGAATCAGTAAGATTCTTTCGACACATATTAACAACAATTCTTCTTTAAGAAAAATATTTCGTATATTTTTTAAAATCTGTTTTTGATTCCAGTTTCGCTACTAGTTTTAATTTCTAGTTGTGAAAATGTTCTTAAACTTTGTTGTCTTACAAAGATGTTCAAAGTTTTGTATGTTTGAAATACAAGATGATCAACAATCTTAAGGAAATTACTATGTTGTTAGTATTTTTTTTGTATTCTACTGATTGAGAGAATCTGATCATGGATGTAGATGATAAATGCATTACTTCTCCATAATTCGTTGCTTTGTTTAGCAAGGTCGAAGTGAGAATGTAACAGAAAATTTTTATGGTATGTCTATTTATGATAGAGAAAAAATATCAGTGACTTAGAATTTATGATTTTGTATTTCCATGGAATGAACTTTGACATTGTGTAAACATTGCCAAAGAGAATTGCAGCATCCAACATTAAAATATGTGGAAAAACTATTTTCAAATACTTGAAAAATATTTTTGAGATCACATTTGAACTGTGGGGGTTATTTGCTTATGATTAGACTCGGTGTCTAATTTAAGTTTGGAGCAAAATATATGAAATTTAATGATATTTCTGTATTATGTTATACCCACAAAATTCTTGGAGTATATTTGGTATTGTGGTTGTTGAGTTTCTCTATTACTAGTATATAGTGTGACTAGTATTGACACAAATTATATATATACTTGTTCAAAATAATTGTGTTCTTTTATGGAAAAAATATTACTGAAAATGTTGTAATTTTTCATGAAAAGATATGTCTATTATAATAAAAGTATTTGCATAGACATGAATATTGGTGAATAGTCATTTGTTATGTTTTTGTAAAAATAACATTTGGACAATGTTGTCTTTATTGAACCCTATGAAACTTTGTTCATGGGTAGTTCTATAACAATCATATTGAAAGTTATGGAAATGTCCTTCTGAAAAGGACATTTGACAATCTAAACAATGTTTGTATCACACAAAATTGTAAGAAATAGGAACAAAATATTATTGAGGAAAAAGCTACCTCGCGAAGAGCTTTTCAAACTCAATGTTTTTATTTGTTTTTACTTGCTTGAGTCAATGTTTGTGACATGAACACTTGGGGCATGTCAATTACAAAACCTTGTAAGGAAAACTGATCAACTTAGAAGTTTTGCCTAACTTTGAGTGCAATAAATAAAAATGTCATGTTTTTGTGAAATCTAAGTATGTTGAGCATTCTTATAAATCTGTTGAAAGGAATTCCAATACCTTAGAATTGCTTTACACTGACATTTGTGATATGAAATTAACACCATCTCATGGTGGGAAAAAGTATTTGTTACTTTTATTGAGAATTGCATTATAAATGACTATGTTTATTTGATGAATGTTAAGGATGAAATAATAGAAATGTCTAGACAATGTAATATCAAAGTTGAAAATTAGTGTGAAAAAAATATAAGAAGTGATAAGAATGGAGAGTATAAATCTCATTGTGCAGAAATATGTTTGAAAAGTTTAATATCCATCAAACTACTGCCATATTCACCTCAATATAATGAAAAACCGAATGTTGAAAGAAATGATGGATATATTTTTTATAAGTTCAGGTTTACACAAAACTTGTGTGGAGGAACTATCCTTATTGCAAAAGGGAACAACAAAATTTTTTGTCTGTTTAGAAAGAAAGCAATTTTGTTTGATCAGAATACAATCTTTTCCATATGAGAAATGGGAAGGAAGAAAATCCAACTTGAAATATTTCAAAGTGTGGGGGTATTTAGCCAAAGTCCAAGTTCCAATTCCTAAAAGAATTAAAATAGGACCTGTGACTGTGGACTGTAAAATTAGACTTGAGAAGTCTAGAGAAGGGTCTAAAAGGCCTATGAAATGAAAAGGATAATGTACTTAATAAAGAGATTCAGAGGCTTAGTAAATGTTAAAGGACATTTACTTCCTTCAAATATGATTTTGTAACATTTCCTGTGTCTTCTGTAGACACATTCTTTGAAAAGATGGTGTCAATAAACAATACTAGAAGTTAATTGATCTTCTTCAAGAAAATAAACCTTTGGATTCAAAAGTGAATCTTTAGAAGGAAAATAACAGTTGATGAAACTGTTGACAAATATAAAGCAAGACTTTGTGTCAAAGGCTTTAGAAAAAAACCAAGGTTTTAATCTTGTAAATATATATATATATATATATATATATATATATATATATATATATATATATATATATATATATATATATATATATATATATATATATATATATATATATATATATACTCATTAGTAATTAGAATTACATCCATTCAGATGCAAAAATTATTAGTATGGTATATGACCTCCAAATTCATCAAATGACTGTGAAAAGAACTTTCTTAAATGTAGAATTGGAGGAAGTAATTTTCATGGAACAAACCGAGGGTTTTGTGGTTCCTGATAAATAAAAGAAAGTGTGTGAAATTGTTAAGTAATATTATGAAAGCACCCAAACAATGACATAATTTGATCAAACCATGTCGACAAATGGATTGAAGAATGATGGAAGTGATAAATGTGTTCGCATTAAAATCATAAGGTCATTGTTTGTTTGTATATTGGTGATATGTTGATCATCAATAGAGACACTAATGACATAAATGCTACTAAACGTATGCTATAAAGCAAGTGGAATGAAAATTGTTGGAGTTGCTAGTCCGATCTTAGATATAAGAATTCGTAGAACTCCATAATGTTTAGCATTTTCACGGTCTCATTACATTGAAAAGGTACTTAACTAGTTCAAATATTTGGATGTCAATATTGTCAAGTCACCAATAAATGTGAGCTTTGCATTTCAAAAGAGTGAAAAAAAAGTGACTCACAATTGGATGTGCTAGATTTTGGTAAGCATGATGTATATCATATAGTGTGCTATATCTGATCGTAAAGTCGGTTCACAAGTGATCCCAAATAAATTCATTAGATGACAATAAATAGAGTTTTGGAGTATTTAAAAAAATACTTAAAACTATGTCTTGCATTATAACAATATCCAACAATATTGAAAGATATAGTGATGCAAACTGAATCATTGGACGAATGAAGTAAAATTCACGAGTGAATATGTATTTACTATTGGTAGTGGAGCAGTCTCTTAGAAATATTTCAAAAGAGACATGTATCGCTAGCTCTACAATGATCTTTGAGCTAAGTGCTCTGGATAAGGTCGGTGAATAAGTTGAAAGACTCTAGAATTTCTTGATCGATATTCTATTTTGGCCCAAACCATTGGCATTAGTATGCATACACTTTCACAGTTAAGATGCAATAGGTAGGGCATGGAGCATGATGTATAACGGAAAGTCTCGTCATATACGACATAGACATGATACCGTTAGAAAACTATTCTCTAGTGGAATTATCAGAACTGACTATGTAAATTCAAAGGATAATGTGTCGGATCCATTTACAAAAAGGCCTAACTAGAGAGGAAAATAAAAGATCATCTAAGGGAATGAATTTACGACTTAGGACAAGTCATCATGGCGGTAACTCTATCTAGCAGACTGGAGATCCCAAGAGCTAGATTCAAGGAGAAAAACAAAGTTGTGAATGACGGTTCGGCATTGTTAACAAACTCAATCCATTCTCATGATGAAGACAATGCTCAGGGACAAGGATACAACATTAAGGCTTGTTAATGAGTTAATAAATCTTAATGATTTTAATGATTTGCTAAGTTTGACAGAGTTGACCAAATAGTGTATCTACGCGATAACACGGTTAGAAATCACCTATGTGAGTGTGAAGTGTAAGCTGCTTCAAAGAAGATGATTGTCAAAAGCCCATCTCTCTATACACTCATGAAACCAGGAGGTGTTCATGGCTAAAACGAACACAACCGTAAGAACCATAAATGGTAAAAGGGTTAATTGTGTGACATATGGTGGTGTAGGTATACACCAAAGTTCGACGGTTCAAAGATATCGTATCTACCGATTGACCGAGTATATTCGACATATGTTCACTACAAAAAGTCCAAGGGGAAACCTACTTATCCAGATGCAATTAATTCTTGCTTGTAAAGTACAGATACTTGTCTGTTTCTTTGTCTTCGAGTTATTCCCCATTCATGCGGGGGATTATTTGATTTTTAAAAGGTGTGAATGGAAAATGAAGAGTTGCGACTTTTATGAAGAGTTGTGACTTTTATGAAATGTTGCGACTTTTATGAAGAGTTGTGACTTTTATGTAGTGTTGCGACTTTTATGACAAGTTGTGACTTTTATGGAAAGTTGTGACTTTTATGAAAGGTGACGACCTTTCTGAAAGATTGTGACTTTTCCAAAGGTTTGTGACCTTTCTGGTAAGGCACAATAAGAACCTTTTTCGCACTACCATTTGTTTTCTATAAATTGAGGGATTTTCTCTCATTTTAATATAGAATTCATGGACTTCGTCTTCAACTACTAAATCTAGTATTCTAAGTGTACTTTACTGCCGTTGAGTGGTTCGCTGACACTGGAGTTTTTTGTATCTATACTCTGGTGATTGTGATCATTTTACCTTGGGAGGTCATATTCCAAACCAAACCTCGGATACTAGAGGGGAATAATTTCCTTAAGGGGAAACTGTGAGTTCAGTGGACTTGATCTTTTTCCTATTAAAAATTTTCCAGATTCTGGTACGTGTTCTACAAATTTTAGATTTGTGAATTAATTTCACTTCTGCTATTCTTTTGTTCTTCACTGGTTCATTACACTTGGTAACTTCGTGTTTCTACAAAGTTTGTTGGAATCAGTAAGATTATTTAGACACATATTAACAACAATTCTTCATTAAGAAAAATATTTTGTACATATTTTTTTTTAAATATGTCTTTATTCTAGTTTCGCTACTAGCTATAATTTTCTAGTTGTGAAAATGTTCTTAAACTTTGTTGTTTTACAAAGATGTTCAAAGTTTCGTATGTTTGAAATACAAGATGATCAATAGTCACCAGAATAGAAATAATAAAATCACAAACTCTAAATAATATAAGCAATCAGACACGAAAACAGACTTAGCATCTCGTTAGTCTCATCTGTGACTCATTAAATCATTCATCTGTAAACACATAGTCAAAAACTTTTAATCTTTTTCAAATAGTGATGAACCCTATCTAAAGATGTAATGTACATGTGTGGTGCTGATCTATTACACAATCATATATCATACCAAAATGGTATCCAGTTCATCACCCACAACTGCTTATGCAAAAGCTCACATCGTAATCGAGTGACTCACCTGATAAATATAAAAGAGATGCTTTTTACAATTATGATAAGTGTATTACTTCAAGTCCGTCCATAGTATAGGTGTCATTTTAGCATCTCCCCCATAAAATTTAATAAAATAAGAGGCTAATCTAATACTTTATATATAAAAAAAGTATTTTAAAATATTATATGATAGTTTATGGTTGTGATGACCAGCGCTGGTAGTAGTTGATGTCAATTGAGGATGGTGTATTAACTAATATTGACGTTGTGGATAGTATGTATTGGTGATGATGGTTGTAGACGTTTGTGGTGGTAGTAGAAGGGGTGGATAACAGTTAATGATAGTGATAGATAATGGTAATGATAAATGATGATGGTGGTTGGAAATATATATAGTGGTAAGTGGTTACTTATGATGGTGATTGTTGATAATGCTCGATAACAACAACCGTAAATGGTAGCTAGTGGTATTGTTGATGATTGTAGGAATGGCAGTGATTGTCGTTGATGATGGAAGTTGTGGGCGGTTTATGGTAGTAGTTGATAATGATGGGTAATTATGATGATGATTTGTAATGATGGAGTATGGAGCTTGTACTGAATGGATGAATTAGTGAACTATAATATTTTTAGAAACCTTTGAACAGACATATCAACGATATTAGACTTTGTTATAAATCTAATTATTTATACCTATTCAGACCCAAAAAATCGCCACATCATAACAAAATATACTTAATGAACGAGATTCAGACCTAAAACATACATATTTAATAGATGAGATTTGAATGATTAAAATTTAATTTTAATTAATTCAAACAAATGAGACCTAATAAATTCTAATACTTACAAGATGTCACCCATACACGACTTTTTCTATGGTGTGTGATATTCTTAGTTAAGTATGCATTATGTCAAAAACTAATAACTCTTTAGAGAAACCTTCTTCCCTATGATATTAAATACTTCTGCTCACCATATTTGTCACGACCCAAAACTGAGCCACAACTGGCACCCACACTTACCCTCCTATGTGAGCGAACCAACCAATACAAAACCCAACATTTCAATGTAATAACAGAATATAATGCGGAAGACTTAAACTCATTTATGAAAATCAATTAAATAACTTCTAAAAATTCAATAACTATTATTATCCCCAAAATCTGGAAGTCATCATCACAAGAACATCTATGATCAAATTGCTAAACTAAGAGTATTCTAAGAATGCTAAAAATAAAACAAAAGCTAGTCCATGCCGGAACTTCAAGGCATCAAGACATGAAGAAGAAGATCCAGTCCAAGCTAGAGGCATTAGCTCACCCTGAAATCCGGTGTATTGAAGACTGGCTAGAATTACGGTTGTGTTGAAGATGACGGTACGTTTGCTGCACTCCACAAATAACAAAGAAAGAAACAAACAAGTAGGGGTCAGTACAAACACGGGTACTGAGTAAGTATCATCGGCCAACTCAAAATAGAAAACAATATATATTAGATAATATCATAAATCAACTACAATACTCAACATGTAGCAACAACAAGTACTAAATCATTAATAAGTACCACCAAGTTCATCCATGAGGACTCAAGCCTCAATACCATACTCATTTGGGAATTAGGTTCATTACATTGAGTATATTAACATCTTTCAAGATTCATTATCTTTCTTCCTCTTGTGTCGGTACGTGACACTCCGATCCCCTACTACTATGTGTCGGTACGTGACACTCCGATCCCCTAATTCTACGTGTCGGTTCGTGACACCCGATCCCCTAATACTATGTGTTGGTACGTGACACTCTGATCCCCTAATTCTACGTGTCGGTTCATGACACCCGATCCCTTAATACTATGTGTCGGTACGTGACACTCCGATCCCCTAATTCTACGTGTCGGTTCATGACACCCGATCCCTTAATACTATGTGTCGGAACGTGACACTCCGATCCACTAACATAATTCTATCAATTCATCAATCCTTTTCTTATACTAAGGCATCATCACACTCATTACTTTAGTTCATCAAGCCTTCTTTTATATCAAGGCATCATCAATCCCTTTAACAAAGTACATTAGGGTTTCGTTCAAGATTTGGGATTCAATAGCTTCATCATGCTTATTTTATCACAATCACATAATCATATTCATGCAAGCATACAATTAAGCATATAGAAGGGTTTACAATACTACCAATACATATCATTCGCTATTAAGAGTTTACTACGAATATCATAGAAAAAAAACCATAACCTACCTCCACCGAAGATTTCGTGATCAAGCAAGCAATTCCTCAAAATCTTTGCTATCCTCTTCGTTTCCCTCTTCTCTCGTTCGATCCTCTCTCTCTTCTTTGTTTTTTTTATTTTCTTTATTCAAACCCTCTTTCTTTTACCCTAATTAACATATAATTAAGTGTAAAAGATGACAATAATAACCCACTAATTAACTCAAGGTTACCTCTTTCATCCCCCAAGAAATTGAGTTATTAATATAAACCCACGAATTTTATAATTATAGCAGGAATAGTCCAAAACGCCCCTTTAAAACTTAAACAGAAATCCGACTCCACCTGGGATTACGCAACCTGTGACGGCATGTCGTGCCTGCGACGGTCCGTCATGCAGGTTCATCAGAGACTCAATTTTCTTAAAGAGTCTGTGACGGCCCGTCGTACCTACGACGGTCCGTCCTGCACTTCCGTCACGACGTTCAGAGAATCGTTCCTTGTACCAACTTTTCAAGAGTTGAAGTGTTTTGAAACGTGGGCTCACGACGGTTCATCATAACTGTGATGATCCGTCCTGCAGGTCTGTCACAGAGTTCAGAGAGTCGATTTCAGCACTCAAATTTCTGAATTCCTAAGTGTTTTGGAACGAGACACCGTCGACGGTCCATCGTGCCCATGACGGTCCGTCGTGGATTCCGTCGACTCTGACAGTTTTTCCAGAAATAAAATCTGCTGCTCAAAACGACTAAACAGGTCGTTACAATATCAACAAAAACAAGTTTTGAGTACCTATGGAAGGAAAACAACTCATAGGAAAGTTTGTTAGTTTGAGTTCAGAATACATAATGCAAAAGACAACATAGAGAGCATGTAAACACACAAAAGTTGCTTTGTTTGAGGACATGTTAACCACGAGTAAGGGGCAACTTATTTTTTGAACAAGCAGTAGTTTGCTCATTTTATGTGATACTATCTCAAAAAGGTTAAATCATTTTGAGCTAAGGTCTTCTTGCACCTCTTTCGACTTCCATTGATCTATACCCCACATTTCCTTGTATAATGAGAGGGACGATAAAAAATTTTAAAGATAGGGGTCGGGCCTTGAAAAGTTGCCTACAGATCTGGCAAAGAGAATTCAGGCACTACATAGTTGAATACAAAAGGAAAGACTTGTTTTCACTCATTCATTCTCAAAGATTACAAGGAAATCAAAAAACAAATAATAAATCTTCTAAAGATAAATGTGACTCCATGTTCAACTTGAATCTTTCCCATGTTGATGAGGGATTCCACATTGTGGCTGTTTTATTTCAGAAATAGTATTTATTTTATGTATTTTAGGACTTGGTTTTAGAGTTCCCACTTCATTTTAAAGAAAAATCAATAAAACATAGTTTTCAAAATATTTAAACAAGATACTACTTAAAACATTAAAGGGGGTTCGGGGATTCACATTTATATTTTAGGACGGTTTTTGCGTCACCTAATATTCGTTTCCTCACGATTATCCGACAACTAACTTTGTTTGGATTAAAATAATTTTAACTTGATTCAAGTTCATTTGAAATCTTTAAAGAAGTGAAATATCAACCTAACTATCTATGTGAGTTTAGTGACTTGCAAATTTTATTATTTCAAAATCTGTTTAGAAAGGATTGATTTGAATTAATTTAATTAAAACGTAATGGCACCTTGCGGGAATTTGAGTGCTTTGACCCTAAGACTAACAAAAAATATCAATAAGAACTAAATATGGTAAGTAAAGACAAAGAGAAAGAGATGTGGGTCCAAATCTGGTTTAATTCCATCTGGACCGGTATTTGGACCCATTTCTTTTTGGGCCTTTGGCCCATTTCAGTGGTACCTGTCCTAAACTAATAATATAATAATAATGATACAAAATAACAAGGTCTTAGGCCCAAAAATAGAAAAATAAATTTATATAAAAAAATAAATGAGGCCTCTAGGCCCAACTTTTTCAACTTCTAGGTTTGTTTCGAATTCTTCGACTTCCGGGCATGTACGTAAATTATCAGTAGGATTACTCAAAACTATGGGCTTCAACCCAACAAAGAGAATTAAAATGGGCTGGTAAGACTTACCCCGAGAGCCGTTCATGCATAGAAAAGAAAAATAAAAACAATAAAAAACATTAGTGATATTACTATCGACAACATTATTTATTAGACAAAAAAAAAGCAATCAGCTAACTCCAAACGAATGCTTACCTAATTAACTAATCAAGCATGAATCACACTTTGAACAATACATAATAGGAAACTCGTTCAAATATTACAGAGAGCTCTTTTAAGGCAAATAATTAATTGACTAAGATCCAATATAAAAGAATTATTATAAGTCATTTTTATACTCAATTGTACACAAAGTATATCCTCAACAATAGTTCCAAGAAATATAGTCATTCCACATTGACCTACCAAAAGTGAGGCTTCTTCTTAACATGCAAACAAGCAAGACAAAAAATCTATATAACATATGCAAATTCCATTAACCTTTATGCAAAGAAAATAATTTTTGTCAAGAGCAAAATACCAAATAAATCTCATTTATGCATTGCCACTCAATCATAGAGGATTTAAACAAGATAAATTTCACAAAAAGAACTAGAATCTGTCAAATCTAAATGCAAGAAAAATGAGTAGCCGCTTATTTAAAGATAACGATAACCAAAATGTTAGCATGAAACGATGACAATTAGGTAGATTTAAGATGAAGTATGATGATACAACATAACTAATAATTACTAACTTTATTAGAACAAAACAAGCATAAACAAGGAGGAAAGAAATATATTAAATTATCAACAAAGCTACTAGACATATTGTTGGAGAAAAAGCAGGAAACACATCTTAGAACACTGCACACTAAAGAAAAAATGATTTTTAGGAAGAACATACTTTCTATGAAGTGAACTAATCCATTATTTAAGACTTAAGTGAAATAAAGCCCGTTAGTAACTAAAGTTGCAACAATTTAAAAGGTTTTAATAGTGGACGAACAAACAATAACATTCAAAATGAAAATATATTAGATATAATGAAATTTTCCAGCATGTGATCCATCCTAACCACTTTGACCATGGTACATCATTTTAACCAAATTAACTTTTCTAAGAAAAAGCATCAACAAGCAAACTTGCAACTAAGCCATGAAATTTAATCAAGCCAACCTACTAGATAATCAAGCAGTGCTTATTCTTTTATTTAATGTATTAAAAATCATAATGTACCGACTTAATTTTAAGAAAAATAAATAGGGAAACAAGCCAAACATCACAGCGAACATCCTATAAAAAATTTGAATGAATTTATAGATTCCTAAAAATGGGAAAAAGGAGAAAAGGCTGACTAGAAGGACTGTAAGCAGTAACTGAATCGCAACTAGCAACATGCTTCTCAAAACTTCTATAAAAAAAAAAGAAAATCAGTTCAGTCGCAACTAAATACACTTATGTTTAACGGAAGAACCATAACAAAATGAGGAAATCACGATCACAAAGAGGAAGAAAGAGCACAACATAACCTGAAGTATGAATGTGTAGCAATAGCACTTGATGCGATAAAGTACTAATCTAAAGAGAGAGTGACTCCATGTATTAAAAAATAGAGAAAACAAGATGTTAAGATAAGAATGCAACTAAGCCACATAAATTTACCCATATCAATTGATTTTGAAACTGAGACCCATGTAAATTACAACTTTGAGCAAGAAAACCCTTTAATGAAACACATTGATGCTTAAACACGGTGTAGACGAAATTAAAGAGATGCAACAACATTCACGAAGCAGGCTAAAAAAGGAGGACAATAAATCCAAACTCAAATACAATAATAGTAGAGAAACACCACCAGTAGATTCTGGAGGGTAAAAACTTGATTCGACATTAAAGCTTTCTTATGAAAATACCTATACACCTATATATCACATGAAAATTGATCCTAAACTCAGATACATAATAGAAAATCGCCTACGAAAGAGAGATTTTCCAACATCAAAATCTGAATAACAGAAGAGTTACATTCTTTGGGCAGCGAATCGGGACAGACGAGCAGAGAGAAAACTTTCTGACAACTCCAAGAAGCTTTTAGGAAATAAATACACGAGCAAGGGACACAAGAAAATCTGAACTCGCACTACCTATTCTTCTGAAACTTATTCTGACATATCTCTATATAAACTTTATAGCAGTAGTTTCTGCTTTCTCTCAATGTTTGAAACTATTTTGTCAAAATATTTTCTTCTTTTTCATGTGTTCTCTGTATTTTCTTGATATAAAAATAATTCCAACTCAAAAATGAATATTCTAATTATAGATGAAAATTAGGGGATAATTGGGGGGAAATATGGAGGAAACGGACAGAAACTTTTTCCCATCAATTTAATATATTTCACCATTTCTTAAACAACACCTTTAATTAGAGATTTGAACCCATTTTTAGAGAGGGAAGGGGGTGGAAGTATATGATGCATCTCATGTCCTTGACGTGCCACATGGCGCCATCTCCAATCTGCAAGGACTAATCTAGTGGTTACATTCTCTGAAAGGGACGTAAAGAAGAAGACAAAGGGGTACTGCCTTATGCTCGCTATCGCTTTTGTGATTGCTTCCGTTGGGGTCGTTGTGAGCTGCTGTTAATCGTTAAAGAGGAGTAAGGGACATGCTGAGTTTATTAGATTAGAAGACTTGGGCCGGGTCGAGGAAAAGGTGAATTGGAGAATGCTGCATCGGAGCTAAGGGTGGGATAGAAAATTGGGTTAGAAGGGAATAAAATTTGATGGGCTGCTGGAAGGGTAAAAAAGCCCAAAATTGTCTTCTAATGGGTCAAAATACTAATTTGTTAAATGAGATGAATTAATATAAATTAATTAAATAAGCCTCTTAATTTTAAAAAAGTAAGAAATTTAGTTAGTTATAAGATAATTAATCAAAATTGTAAACTATCATACGACGAAAGTAATTAGTAAAATATTTAAAGAAAATAAAATCTTTTTGAGACAACTTTTTGTATATTCATAAAATATACTAATCTTATACATAATTATGTAAAACATATATGTTATCTAAAAATTATAAAAGCAAAGAGAATAATTCTAAAATAGCCTAAAACACTTAAAATTTTGTAAAATCTAATTATTTTTAATCTTTTAGAATTAAGAAGCTTTTTAATTAATTCTTGTCAAGGAGGGTAAAAATTGGGTGTCAACAACTGTCCCTCGTTTTACTCGGATTGATGAAAGAATTCGAGGAAAGTGAAATTGACTAATCAAGTTTTGATTGACCACATCTTCATCTTTAAAAAAGGAATTTGGTACGAATTTAAGAAATTATGGTCGAACACTGGAAATCGGTTTCCTACATAACTCAGGCTATATGAGAATTATGTCCACTTTTAGTTCGATACGCTTGATTTGATGCATGATTTTGAAAGGATTCAGAATCCACCCCGAATAAGATTTAAGAGGGGAAGGTTGGGATACATCCGAGTTTTCAACATTGAGCCCGCCTAGATATCCTCAAATTTTAGAAATCAGGGTTTTGGTTGTTTGAGTAGATCGGTAGAAAAGGAAATCGATTATTCTAGATAGCATTTGGTGTTGCACAAGTGACACATAAATCAAGTATGAAAAAAAGAGGCTTGTAACCTCTTAGTCATGCATATATGGTTCACTTCACACCCATAATTACGAACTTACACGGACATACTATCCAAACCTCTTGTGCATTGTCAACCGAATTGTAAATTTTCTTCCGTTGGAGATAAAAAATTTCAAGATG
>CM064968.1:15684991-15725745 GCA_032847665.1 Solanum chilense
TTTCTAGACTTTCTGGGGGTAAATTTTCTATCCATAATTTTGTTGTTCCTACAAATGTTCTTTCTATATATTTTTGCGTTTCTCTAGTTGTTATTTTATTATCAATTAGTTGTTTGGATATATTCCCTATCCATAGTAATATTGCTTTATTTATATCTGTAACACAATCTAGATCTAAGAAATTATATTGTTCAGTTATTGGTTTAGGTGTCCATTTTTTATTTAATCTGCTATTCCATATTGCATTCGCTCGTCTGATTGTTCATAATTTTCTGTATAATAAGTTGGTGGTGTCCATCTAGGACTATTATCCGGGGTTTTAACTCCTGATGTGCTAGGTTTATTCATATCTCTTGTATTTATTTCTAATTTTTTCGGCTTATTTACTTGTTCTAGAATTTCTGTGTATGTTTCACTTATATCACTTATTTCTGAGTTTTGATCATTTATTGTATCTGATTCGTTTTCTTCATCTATTTCATTTACTTTAAGGTTTTCCTTTAATTTTTGTTTCATTTCATTTATTTCATTAGTTAATTCAAATTCTTTATCTTTTTCTTTTTGTTTTTCCTTTTGTTTAATGTCATAGAATAATTTTAACTTAGCTAATTCTTGTTATAATTCACTTATTCTTGTATTCTTTATTTCTTCTAAATGTTGTACTTCTTGCTTTGCTTGTATTTTTATTTTTTCAATTTCTCTTGATTTATCGAATTTTGCTGTTTCTTTTTCTAACAATAAATATAAGTTATTTCCTATTTTTTTATATCTTCTTCCTAGATTTGAAAATATTATTTTTATTGTTAATCCATCTTGGTTTTCATATGTCTTTTCGTCTACTGCAAATTCTTCTTTATTCATTATAACTTGTAAATTATATTATGTTGTAACCTATATTAAAGGCAATCTATTTGTATTTTCAACATAAATATAACTTTTCTTTGTGCTAATATTGATTTTTTACATACTCCTGCTAACATATTTTGTTCAAGTCTATTTTTTCTATGTTCTAACTCTTGCTCTAATTCAGTTATTTTTTCTATTAGTCTTTGTCTATGTTCTATTTTTTTATCCATTTATATTTTTCTGTATAAAATTTTAAAAAGTTTACTTAATTTGCTTTGATCTTTAATAAATTTTATCTTATAAATATTATTACTTCGTTCTTGCTAAATTTCAAACCTTTTTGGTTCAATCATTCTGTAACGACCTGTTTAGTCGTTTTGAGCAGTAGAGTTTATTCTGGTAAAAAATGTCTTGGTCGACGGATCCCACGACGGATCGTCATGGGCACGACGGACCGTCGAGGGGGTCTCGTTCCAAAACACTTAGAATTCTAAAATTTGGGTACTGAGATCGACTCTCTGAACTTCGTGACGGAATGGCAGGACGGACCGTCACAGGCACGATGGACCGTCACAAATCCTTCCAATGAATTAACTCTCTGAACTTGGTGACGGACCTGCAGGACGGACCGTCACAGTCATGACGGACCGTCACAGGCTGCGTAACCCTGACTGGGTCGGATTACTGTTAAAAGTTTTTAAGGGGCGTTTTGGAATATTCATGCTTATAATTATAAAGTTAGTGGATTAATGTTAATAATTCAATTACTTGGGGGTTAAAGGAGATAACCTTGAAATAATTAGTGGGTTATTTTTATCATCTTTTATACTTAATTATATGACAATTAGGGTAAAAGAAAAAGGGTTTGAATAAGAAAAACAGAAATAACAGAGAGAGAAGAGAGGAACGAGCGAGAGGAAGAGAATAACGCAGAGGAAAGCAAAGGTTTTGGAAGATAGCTTGTTTGATCGCGATTCTTCGGTGGAGGTAGGTTATGGTTTATGCTACTTCATAGTAAACTCTTAATAGCGAATGATATGTATTGGGTAGTATTGTAAAGTCTTCTATATGCTTAATTGTGTGCTTGCATGATGTGATTATGTAATTGTAATGGGTTGGGAAGATGAGGCTGTGAATCTTAAATCTTAAATTCACTTTGTTAATGATGATGCCTTGGTATAAAAGAAGGCTTAATGAACTAAAGTAATGAGATTAGAGGATCGGGTGTCACGTTCCGACACCAGGATAGTAGGGGATCGGAGTGTCACATTCCGACACCAGGATAGTGGTAGTGGAGCGGAGTGTCACGTACCGACACAAGAGGAATAAAGAGAATGAATACTTGAATTATGCTAATATACTCAATTTAAAGAACTAATTCCCAAATGAGTATGATGGGGAGGCTTGAGTCCTCATAGATATGTTGGGTGTTGTGGCCAATGGTTATGATATTTGTTGTTATCACCTGTTTAGTATGTAGCTGATTTTATATTATTATTTGATATATACTGTTTTCTATTTTGAGTTGGCCGATGATACCTACTCAGTACTTGTTCTTCCTCTTCATGTCTTGATGCCTTGAAATTCTGGCATGGACTAGCTGTTTATTTATTTTAGCTCCTTAGACGCTCTTAGATTTAGTAATTTGAGGATAGATGTTCTTGTGGTGATGACTTCCAGATTTTGGGAATAATAAGTATTGAGTTTTTAGAAGTTATTTAATTGATTTTCATTAATGAGTTTTAAGTCTTCCGCATTATATTCTGTTTATTATGGTTGAAACATTGGGGTTTAGATTGGTTGGTTCGCTCACATAGTAGGATAAGTGTGGGTGCCACTCGCGGCTCGTTTTGGGTCGTGACACATTCTTTTATAATTCTAATTCTATTTCATCATATACATCTATGTCATATGGTATGATTAATTCTTCCCAACTTTGGATTGTTTCTTCGATTATCTCTTATATTAATAGTTTTTCATAGATTATTCTCTTTATGTCAGAATCAAGGTCTTTTAATAAATAGAGTACTAATGTCTTGTAATTAACATCATCATTTAACAAATAGGTATTCATTTTTATCATATGCTTTGCTTTTTAAAGTTTATTCCCTCTAACCTCTTAGTTGATTATACTTATTCATCATATTATACTAAAGTTATTTTAATCATCTGTTCTACTCACTACTATGGTTTTCTTCTTCAATCAGTTACCCTAACAGCGCCTCAACTCTGTGTACTCGCCTAAACGGCCTTATTGCCTACCGGTTTCCACCTTAGGATGACATAGTCTGGGCTTACCTACTCTCAGAATATTTCCATAGCAAACCTTCTAAAGATGATTATCATAACAGTATTATAGCATGATAAATATTTAAAATTAATCAAGAGATTATAAGGAATAAAGCAGTTTAGCTGTTCATAAGCATAAATGAATATACCTATTCTTGTAGATCATCCGTCATAGTTGATTTGTTTTCCATATATATTTTCTTATCTTAGCTTATTTTTAACTTAGCTGTGATACCAATTTTAGGAGGGTCGACTATATTGCGGAATTGTAAGAAAATAGAAATGAAAATAGAGATGTATGGATGGTTAGTGATAGATGATTTATTTACAAAGGCAAATGCCACTTATATACAAGTTCCTAATGACCTTTCATCCTTACTAAAAGACGATTGGCCTTTACTATTTACACAGTAACATGACTGCTACTATTTACGCAGTAACTTGACCTTTACTATTTATACAGTAACTTGACTCCTACTATTTACACAGTAACTTGACTCCTACTATTCATGAATGTGACTTTTTGTCCTCTACTGTTCATGAATAGGACACACTGATTTTTTTTAAGGGGGTCGACTATATTGCGGAATTGTAAGAAAATAAAAATGAAAATAGAGATGTGTGGATGGTTAGTGATTGATGATTTATTTGCAAAGGCAAATGCCACTTATATACAAGTTACTAATGACCTTTCATCCTTACTAAAAGACGATTGACCTTTACTATTTACACAGTAACTTGACTCCTACTATTTACACAGTAACTTGACCTTCACTATTTATACGGTAACTTGACTCCTACTATTTACACAGTAACTTGACTCCTACTATTCATGAATGTGACTTTTTGTCCTCTACTGTTCATGAATAGGACACAGATTTTTTTATTTTTTTTTTCCTTTTGGTTTTCACATAGTTGTACAAACCATTGATGTAATAATTATATTCTAGCTCCTAAAGTATCTGTTAATCCTTCATCATTCCAATCTTTAATTATTTTTGGACTAAATGGTTCTGATAATTTTGTGAAATAATGCTGTCTTATTTCTTTTGCTTCATTTATATTATATTTTGCTTTATAGTAATATTCTTTAAATGCACATGTATATTCTTCTATGTAACATATTTTACATATAGCTAATTTTGTCATAAGTTGTCTATTTATTATTTTTTCTCTATTTTGTTCTCTTATATCTGTGGCCATACCACCAAATTCATTTCTTATTGCTAATTCATATTTATCTAGTATATCTATATTTGTTGCTGATGGAGATCCATCTATTTTCTTATCACTTCTAAGTGTTTCTAGACTTTCTGGGGGTAAATTTTCTATCCATAATTTTGTTGTTCCTACAAATGTTCTTTCTATATATTTTGGCGTTTCTCTAATTGTTATTTTATTATCAATTAGTTGTTTAGATATATTCCCTATCCATAGTAATATTGTTTTATTTATATCTGTAACACAATCTAGATCTAAGAAATTATATTGTTTAGTTATTGGTTTAGGTGTCCATTTTTTATTTAATCTGCTAATCCATATTGCATTCGCTCTATCTGATTGTTCATAATTTTCTGTATAATAAGTCTGTGGTGTCCATCTAGGACTATTATCTGGGGTTTTAACTCCTGATGTGCTAGGTTTATTCATATCTCCTGTATTTATTTCTAATTTTTTCGGCTTATTTACTTGTTCTAGAATTTCTGTGTATGTTTCACTTATATCACTTATTTCTGAGTTTTGATCATATATTGTATCTGATTCGTTTACTTCATCTATTTCATTTACTTCAAGGTTTTCCTTTAATTTTTGTTTTATTTCATTTATTTCATTAGTTAATTCAAGTTCTTTATCTTTTTCTTTTTGTTTTTCCTTTTGTTTAATGTCATATAATAATTTTAACTTAGCTAATTCTTGTTCTAATTCACTTATTCTTGTATTTTTTATTTCTTCTAAATGTTGTACTTCTTTCTTTGCTTGTATTTTTATTTTTTCAATTTCTCTTGATTTATCTATTTCTTCATTTTCTTTTGCTATTCTTACAATAG
This sequence comes from Solanum chilense, assembly GCA_032847665.1. Classification (NCBI taxonomy): domain Eukaryota; kingdom Viridiplantae; phylum Streptophyta; class Magnoliopsida; order Solanales; family Solanaceae; genus Solanum; species Solanum chilense. Next base: position 15,690,175 of record CM064968.1, read on the forward strand.
CTGCCAAACTATCTTCTAATTTTGTTGTTTCTTTTTCTAACATTAAATATAATTTATTTCCTATTTTTTTATATCTTCTTCCTAGATTTGAAAATATTATTTTTATTGTTAATCCATGTTGGTTTTCATTTGTCTTTTCGTCTACTGCAAATTCTTCTTTATTCATTATAACTTGTAAATTATATTATGTTGTAACCTATATTCAAGGCAATCTCTTTGTATTTTCAACATAAATATAACTTTTCTTTGTGCTAATATTGATTTTTTACATACTCCTGCTAACATATTTTGTTCAAGTCTATTTTTTCTATGTTCTAACTCTTGCTCCAGTTCAGTTATTTTTTCTATTAGTCTTTGTTTATGTTCTAATTTTTTTTCCATTTATATTTTTCTGTACAAAATTTTAAAAAGTTTACTTAATTTGCTTGGATCTCTAAAAAATTTTATCTTATAAATATTATTACTTCGTTTTTGCCAAATTTCAAACCTTTTTGGTTCAATCATTCTTTTATAATTCTAATTCTATTTCATTATATAGATCTATGTCATCTGGTATGATTAATTCTGCCCAACTTTGGGTTGTTTCTTCTATTATCTCTAATATTAATAATTTTTCATAGATTATTCTCTTTATGTCAGAATCAAGGTCTTTTAATAAATAGAGTACTAATGTATTGTAATTAACAACATCATTTAACAAATAGGTATTCATTTTTATCATATGCTTTGCTTTTTAAAATTTATTCTCTCTAACCTCTTAGTTGATTATACTTATACATCATATTATACTAAAGTTATTTTAATCATCTGTTCTAGTCACTACTTTGGTTTTCTTCTTCAATCAGTTATCCTAACAGCGCCTCAACTCTGTGTACTCCCCTAAACGGCCTTTTTGCCTACCGATTTCCACCTTAGGATGGCATAGTCTGGGCTTACCTACTCTCAGAATATTTCCGTAGCAAACCTTCTAAAGATGATTATCATAACAGTATTATAGCATGATAAATATTTATAATTAATCAAGTGATTATAAGGAATAAAGCAGTTTAGCTATTCATAAGCATAAATGAATATACCTGTTCTTGTAGATCATCCGTCATAGTTGATTTGTTTTCCATAGATATTTTCTTATCTTAGCTTATTTTTAACTTAGCTCTGATACCAATTTTAAGAATGAAAGGTCATTAGAAACTTGTATATAAGTGGTATTTGCCTTTGTAAATAAATCATCAATCACTAACCATCCACACATCTCGATTTTCATTTCTTAGAATTCCGCAATATAGTCGACCCCCCTAAAATTGGTATCAGAGCTAAGTTAAAAATAAGCTAAGATAAAAGTATCTATGGAAAACAAATCAACTATAACGGATGATCTACAAGAACAGATATATTCATTTATGCTTATGAATAGCTAAGCTCCTTTATTCCTTATAATCTCTTAATTAATTATAAATATTCATCATGCTATAATACTGTTATGATAATAATCTTTAGAAGGTTTGCTATGAAAATATTCTAAGAGTAGGTAAGCCCAGACTATGCCATCCTAAGGTGGAAACCGGTAGGCAAAAAGGCCGTTTAGGGGAGTACACAGAGTTGAGTGTAACGACCTGTTTAGTCGTTTTGAGCAGCAGATTTTATTTCTAGAAAAACTATCTGAATCGACGGAACCCACGACGGACCGTCATGGGCACGACGGACCGTCGAGGGTGTTTCGTTCCAAAACACTTAGAATTCTGATGTTTGAGTGCTGAAATCGACTCTATGAACTCTGTGACGGACCTGCAGGACGGACCGTCACAGATACGATGAACCGTCGTGAGCCTTCGTCTCAAAACACTTCAACTCTTGAAAATTGAGTACTGGGAGCAATTCTCTGAACATCGTGACGGAAGTGCAGGACGGACCGTCGTAGGCACGACGGACCGTCACAGACTCTTCAAGGATATTGAGTCTCTGAACTTCGCGACGGACCTGCAGGACGGACCGTCACAGCTATGACGGACCGTCACAGATTGCGTAATCCCAGGCTGGGTCGGATTTCTGTTTAAGTTTTAAAGGGGCGTTTTGGACTATTCCTGCTATAATTATAAATTTCGTGGGTTAATATTAATAACTCAAATTCTTGGGAGTTAAAAGAGATAACCTTGAGTTAATTAGTGGGTTAATTCCTCATCTTTTATACTTAATTATATGCTAATTAGGGTAAAAGAAAGAGGGTTTGAATAAGAAAAATAGAAAGAAAAAAGAGAGGGGAAGAGGAACGATCGAGAGAGGAGAAACGAAGGGGAAACACAAAAGCTTTGGAAAATTGCTTGCTTGATCACGAATCTTCGGTGGAGGTAGGTTATGGTTTTTGATACTATTCGTAGTAAACTCTTAATAGCGAACGATATGTATTGGTAGTATTGTAAACCCATCTATATGCTTAATTGTATGCTTGCATGAATGTGATTATGAGATTGTGATAAAATAATCATAATGAAGCTATTGAATCCTAAATATTGAAGAAACCCTAATTCACTTTGTTATTGATGATGCCTTGGTATAAAATAAGGCTTGATGAACTAAAGTAATGAGATTGATGATGCCGTGGTATAAGAGAAGGCTTGATGAATTGATAGAATGATGTTAGTGGATCGGAGTGTCACGTTCCGACACATAGTATTAAGGGATCGGGTGTCACGTACCGACACATAGTAGTAGGGGATCGGAGTGTCACGTACCGACACAAGAGGAAGAAAGATAATGAATCTTGAAAGATGTTAATATACTCAATGTAATGAACCTAATTCCCAAATGAGTATGGTATTGAGGCTTGAGTCCTCATGGATGAACTTGGTGGTACTTATTGATCATTATAGTACTTGTTGTTGCTACGTGTTGAGTATTGTAGTTGATTTAAGATATTAACTGATATATACTGTCTTCTATTTGAGTTGGGCGATGATACTTACTCAGTACTCGTGTTTTGTACTGACCCCTACTTGTATGTTTCTTTCTTTGTATTTGAGGAGTGCAGCAAACGTACCGTCGTCTTCAACTCAACCGCAACTCTAGCCAGTCTTCATTACACCGGACTTCAGGGTGAGCTAATGCTTCTAGCTTGGACTGGATCTTCTTCCTCAAGTCCTGATGCCTTGAATTTCCGGCATGGACTAGGTTTTACTTATTTTAGCTTTCTTAGATACTCATAGTTTTAGTAATTTGAGGATAGATGTTCTTGTGATGATGACTTCCAGATTTTGGGGATAATGAGTTATAAATTTTAGAAGTTTATTGAATTGATTTTATTTAATGAGTTTAAGTCTTCCGCATGATATTTTGATATTATATTGAAATGTTGGGTTTTGTATTGGTTGGTTCGCTCACATAGGAGGGTAAGTGTGGGTGCCACTCGTGGCTCGGTTTTGGGTCGTGACATTGAGGCGCTGTTAGGGTAACTGATTGAAGAAGAAAACCATAGTAGTGACTAGAACAGATGATTAAAATAACTTTAGTTTAATATGATAAATAAGTATAATCAACTAAGAGGTTAGAGGGAATAAACTTTAAAAAGCAAAGCATATGATAAAAATGAATACCTATTTGTTAAATGATGATGTTAATTACAAGACATTAGTGCTCTATTTATTAAAAGACCTTGATTCTGACATAAAGAGAATAATCTATGAAAAATTATTAATATTGGAGATAATAGAAGAAACAACCCAAAGTTGGGCAAAATTAATCATACCAGATGACATAGATCTATATGATGAAATAGAATTAGAATTAGAAAAGAATGATTGAACCAAAAAGGTTTGAAATTTGGCAAAAACGAAGTAATTATATTTATAAGATAAAATTTATTAAAGATCAAAGCAAATTAAGTAAACTTTTTCAAATTTTGTACAGAAAAATATAAATGGATAAAAAAAAATAGAACATAGACAAAGACTAATAGAAAAAATAACTGAATTAAAGTAAGAGTTAGAACATAGAAAAAATAGACTTGAACAAAATATGTTAGCAGGAGTATGTAAAAAATCAATATTAGCACAAAGAAAAGTTATATTTATGTTGAAAATACAAATAGATTGCCTTGAATATAGGTTACAACATAATATAATTAACAAGTTATAATAAATAAAGAAGAATTTGCAGTAGACGAAAAGACATATGAAAACCAACATGGATTAACAATAAAAATAATATTTTCAAATCCAGGAACAAGATATAAAAAAAAAGAAGAGGAAATAACTTATATTTAATGTTAAAAAATAAACAGCAAAATTAGAAGATAGTTTGGCAGCTATGGTAAGAATAGCAAAAGAAAATGAAGATATAGATAAATCAAGAGAAATTGAAAAAATAAAAATACAAGCAAATAAAGAAGTACAACATTTAGAAGAAATAAAAAATACAAGAATAAGTGAATTAGAACAAGAATTAGATAAGTTAAAATTATAATACGACATTAAACAAAAGGAAAAACAAAAAGAAAAAGATAAAGAATTTGAATTAACTAATGAAATAAATGAAATGAAACAAAAATTAAAGGAAAACATTGAAATAAATGAAATAGATGAAGTAAACGAATCAGATACAATAAATGATCAAAACTCAGAAATAAGTGATATAAGTGAAACATACACAGAAATTCTAGAACAAGTAAATAAGCCGAAAAAATTAGAAATAAATATAGGAGATATGAATAAACCTAGCACATCAGGAGTTAAAACCCCAGATAATAGTCCTAGATGGACACCACCAACTTATTATACAGAAAATTATGAACAATCAGACAGAGCGAATGCAATATGGAATAGCAGTTTGAATAAAAAAAGACACCTAAACCAATAACTGAATAATATAATTTCTTAGATCTAGATTGTGTTACAGATATAAATAAAGCAATATTACAATGGATAGGGAATATATCTAAACAACTAATTGATAATAAAATAACAACTAGAGAAACGCCAAAATATATTGAAAGAACATTTGTAGGAACAACAAAATTATGGATAGAAAATTTACCCCCAGAAAGTGTAGAAACAATTAGAAGTGATAAGAAAATAGATGGATCTCCATCAGCAACAAATATAGATATACTAGATAAATATGAATTAGTAATAAGAAATGAATTTGGTGGTATGACTACAGATATAAAAGAAAAAAATAGAGAAAAAATAATAAATAGACAACCTATGACAAAATTAGCTATATGTAAAATGTGTTACATAGAAGAATATACATGTGCATGTAACGACCTGTTTAGTCGTTTTGAGCAGCAGAGTTTATATCTGGAAATCACTGTCTGGGTCGACGGATCCCACGACGGACCGTCATGGGTACGACGGACCGTCGAGGGGGGTCTCGTTCCAAAACACTTAGAATTCTGAAATTTGGGTACTGAGATCGACTCTCTGAACTTCGTGACGGAATGGCAGGATGGACCGTCGCAGGCACGAAGAACCGTCACAAATATTACCACATAATTAACTCTCTGAACTTTGTGACGGACCGTCACAGCCATGACGGACCGTCACAGATTGCGTAACCCTGACTGGGTCGAATTTCTGTTAAATGTTTAAGGGGCGTTTTGGACTATTCATGCTTATAACTATAAAGTTAGTGGGTTAATGTTAATAATTCAATTACTTGGGGGTTAAAGGAGATAACCTTGAAATAATTAGTGGGTTATTGTTATCATCTTTTATACTTAATTATATGACAATTAGGGTGAAATAAAGAGGGCTTGAATAAGAAAAACAGAAAGAACAGAGAGAGAGAGAGAGAGAGAGAAACGAACGAGAGAAGGGAGAACGAAGAGGAAAACAAAAAGTCTTGGGAAGTAGATTGCTTTATCACGATTCTTCGGTGGAGGTAGGTTATGGTTTATACTATATTATAGTAAACTCTTAATAGCGAATGATATGTATTGGGTAGTTTATAAAGTCTTCTACATGCTTAATTGTGTGCTTGCATGATGTGATTATATAATTGTGATGAATTAACATGATGAGGCTATTGAATCTTAAATCCTAAATTTACTTGTTAATGATGATGCCTTGGTATAAAAGAAGGCTTGATGAACTAAAAGTAATGAGATTAGAGGATCGGGTGTCACGTTCCAACACCAGGATAGTAATAGAGGATCGGAGTGTCACGTTCCGACACCAGGATAGTATAAGGATCGGGTGTCACGTTCCGACACCAGGATAGTATATGGATCTGAGTGTCACGTTCCGACACCAGGATAGTAGTAGTGGAGCGGAGTGTCATGTACCGACACAAGAGGAATAAAGATAATGAATCTTGAATTATGATAATATATTAAATCTTAAAGAACTAATTCCCAAATGAGTATGATGGGGAGACGTGAGTCCTCATTGATGTGCTTGGTGTTGTGACCAAGGGTTATGGTAATTGTTAATGTCGCCTATTAAGAATATTAGTTGATTTTATGTTATTATCTGATATATACTGTTTTCTATTTTGAGTTGGCCGATGATACCTACTCAGTACTTGTGCCTTGTACTGACCCCTACTTGTATTGTTTTTTTTTGTTAATTGTGGAGTGCAGCAAACGTACCGTCGTCTTCAACTCAACCGCAACTCTAGCCAGTCTTCATCAAGCCAGATTTCAGGGTGAGCTATTGCTTCTAGCTTGGACTGGATCTTCCTCTTCATCTCTTAATGCCTTGAATTTCCGGCATGGACTAGCTTTTTACTTATTTTAGCTTCTTATATACTCTTAGATTAGTAATTTTGAGGATAGATGTTCTTGTGGTGATGACTTCCAGATTTTGGGGATAATGATTGATAAATTTTAGAAGTTATTTAATCGATTTTCATTAATGAGTTTTAAGTCTTCCGCATTGTATTTTGTTAATTATGGTTGAAATGTTGGGGTTTAGATTGGTTGGTTCGCTCACATAATAGGATAAGTGTGGGTGCCACTCGCGGCTTATTTTGGATCGTGACAAACTTGGTATCAGAGCATTAGTTTCGTTGGTCTCATCACACAAGAACGAGTCTAGTAGAGTCTTAAGGAACGGTAGGGGGACGCCTTTACTTTTCTTTGAGAGGCTATAAGACTTTAGGAAAATTCCATTCTTTCTTTCTTTCTTTCGTGCTATTACTTGGATCCAGTTGGTATCTAGGTGATACAAATTGGTATCTGACCATCTTCACTCTATTTCGCGGATGGTTAGAACTAGAGCAACAACGGTGCGAACACCAACACCGGCAAGACAGGATGCGTCTGAGCCAGCCACTGGGGCTGTAGCTCGAAGAGGAGTAGTGGCGAGAGGCCGTGGTAGAGGTCGCGGGAGGACGTTATCTAGAGGAAGAGGACAAGCACCTGGCCCATCTGGTACTAGGGCAGTGACTCCTCCACCGACTGAGGAAGTAGTAAGAGAGGGTGAGGAAGGGGAAAGTGAGCAAGTGCATAATGAGGAATTACCACCCCAACCTACCCCAGAGATGATTAACCAGGTTCTTGCTTATCTTAGCGGGTTACCTGTTCAAGGCCAGACACCTCCAGTGTTTTCTGCACCAGTACCTCAGGTTCCGAGAGTACAACATGTCGCTGCTGTGGCTCCCCGCATGGATGCCTCATTTGAAATAGGCACGTTCCCTCGATTGACCACAGGACCTATAATGACGAGTGATCAACATGAGCTTTTAACTAAATTTCTGAAGTTGAAACCTCCAGTCTTCAAGGGTGCTGAATCTTAGGATGCCTATGATTTTCTGGTTGATTGTCATGAGTTGCTACATAAGATGGGCATAGTAGAATGATTTGGTGTTGAGTTTGTGACCTATTAGTTTCAAGGGAACGCCAAAATGTGGTGGCGGTCATATGTTGAGTGTCAACCAGCACAGGCACCACCTATGACTTGGGCGTCATTCTCTAGCTTATTTATGGAGAAGGTGTATAGATCTTGTCTTGTGACTTTTGTGGGGAGCAATACTTAGGTAGACTTGGTTATCTTGGAAATGGTTGATTTCGATGTAATTCTGGGTATAACTTGGCTTTCTCCAAATTTTGCAATCTTAGATTGTAATGCTAAAACTGTAACGTTAGCCAAGCCTGGGACAGATCCGTTAGTGTGGGAGGGTGACTACACTTCCACTCCAGTTCGTATCATCTCCTTTCTTCGTGCTAAGAGAATGGTTAGTAAAGGGTGTTTAGCGTTCTTGGTACACCTCAGGGATGATACTACCCAAGTACCTTCAATTGAGTCGGTTTCGATAGTCCGTGAGTTTCTGGATGTGTTCCCTGCAGACCTTCCTGGTATGCCGTCGGATAGGGATATCGACTTTTGCATTGATCTGGAGCCGGGTACTCGCCCCATTTCCATACCTCCTTATAGGATTGCCCCAGCAGATTTAAGGGAGTTAAAGGCCCAACTTCAAGAGTTGTTAAGTAAAGGCTTCATTAGACCAAGTGCATCCCCTTGGGGTGCTCCGGTGTTATTTGTGAAGATGAAGGATGGGAGTTTTTGGATATGCATAGACTACCGGCAGTTGAACAAGGTAACTATTAAGAACAAGTATCCCATTCCTCGCATTGATGACTTGTTCGATCAGTTACAAGGTGCTTGTGTCTTCTCTAAGATTGACTTGAGATCCGGTTATCATCAATTGAAAATACGGGCAACGGATGTGCCAAAGACTGCTTTTCGAACCAGGTATGGGCATTACGAATTCGTAGTAATGTCTTTTGGTCTTACGAATGCCCCTGCTGCTTTCATGAGCTTGATGAACGGGATTTTAAGCCATATCTGGATCTCTTTGTCATCGTATTTATTGATGATATACTGATATTCTCTAAGAGTAAGAAGGAACATGAGGAGCATTTGAGAATTGTGTTGGAAGTATTGACGGAGAAAAAGCTTTATGCCAAATTCTCCAAGTGTGAGTTTTGGCTAGATTCAGTGTCTTTCTTGGGGCACGTGGTTTCTAAGGATGGAGTGATGGTGGATCCTTCTAAGATTGAAACAGTGAAGAATTGGGTAAGACCTACTAATGTGTCAGAAGTAAGGAGCTTTGTTGGTTTAGCTAGCTATTACCGTCGATTTGTCAAGGGATTCTCTTCTATTGCTTCCCAATTGACGAACTTGACTAAGCAGAATGTTCCATTTGTATGGTCGGATGAATGTGAGGAAAGCTTTAAGAAACTCAAAACCTTGCTGACTACTGCACCTATCATTACCTTGCCAGTAGAGGGTAAGAACTTCATTGTTTATTGTGATGCATCCTATTCTTGTTTGGGTGCAGTGCTAATGCAAGAGAAGAATGTAATTGCTTATGCTTCGAGGCAATTAAAGTTGCACGAACGTAATAATCCGACCCACGATTTGGAGTTGGCTGCGGTAATGTTTGCATTAAAGCAATGGAGACACTATCGATATGGGGTCAAGTGTGAAGTCTACACAGATCATCGTAGTCTACAGTACGTCTTTACTCAGAAGGATTTGAATTTGAGATAGAGGAGATGGATGGAACTACTAAAGGACTATGACGTTACTATCTTGTATCACCCAAGAAAGGCTAATGTTGTGGCAGACGCCTTAAGTAGAAAAGCGGGGAGCATGGGAAGCCTAGCTCACTTACAGGTTTCCAGACGCCCATTGGCTAGAGAGGTTCCGACCCTGGCTAATGACTTTATGAGGCTAGAAGTAAATGAGAAGGGAGGATTTTTGGCCTGTGTGGAGGCAAGATCTTCTTTTCTTGACAAGATTAAGGGAAAACAGTGTGATGATGAGAAACTTAGCCGAATTCGGGATATGGTGTTGCGAGGAGAGGCGAAAGAGGCAATAATTGATGAGGAAGGTGTTTTGAGAATTAAGGGAAGGGTATGTGTGCCCCGTGTTGATGATTTGATCCACACTATTCTTACAGAGGCTCATAGTGCCGGATATTCTATACATCCTGGTGCAACCAAGATGTACCGTGACCTAAAGCAACACTTTTGGTGGAGTAGAATGAAGCGCGACATTGTTGATTTTGTTGCCAAGTGTCCAAATTGTCAGCAAGTGAAGTATGAACACCAGAGGCCCGGAGGAACACTTCAGAGAATGCCCATTCCTGAATGGAAGTGGGAGAGAATTGCAATGGACTTCGTGGTTGGTCTTCCAAAGACATTGGGTAAGTTTGATTCTATTTGGGTAATTGTGGACAGATTAACTAAGTCTGCTCACTTCATTCCGGTCAAGGTGCCTTACAATGCAGAGAAGTTAGCCAAAATCTATATCTCAAAAATTGTTCGATTGCACGCAGTTCCACTCTCCATCATATCAGGTAGAGGTACGCAGTTTACTTCTAAGTTTTGGAGAACATTGCATGATGAATTAGGTACTAAGTTGGATCTTAGTACTGCATTTCACCCTCAGACCGATGGTCAGTCTGAGCGAACGATTCAGGTATTGGAGGATATGCTTTGTGCATGTGTGATAGAATTTGGTGGTCATTGGGATAACTTCTTACCCTTAGCAGAGTTCTCCTACAACAATAGCTATCACTCAAGTATTGATATGGCTCCATTTGAAGCATTGTATGGGAAGAGATGTAGGTCTCCCATTGGTTGGTTTGATGCATTTGAGGTTAGACCTTGGGGTACTGATCTTTTGAGGGATTCATTAGAGAAAGTGAAATCTATTCAAGAAAAGCTTTTAGCGGCTAAAAGTAGGCAAAAGGAATATGCGGATCGAAAGGTTAGAGACTTGGAGTACATGGAGGGTGAACAAGTCTTGCTGAAGGTTTCACCCATGAAAGGGGTGATGCGGTTTTGTAAAAGGGGTAAGCTAAGCCCAATGTATATTGGACCATTTGAAGTACTTAAGTGAGTAGGGGAGGTGGATTATTAATTAGCCTTGCCTCCAGGATTGTCAGGAGTGCATCCGGTATTTCATGTGTCTATGTTGAAAAGGTACCATGGGGATGGAAACTACATCATTCGTTGGGATTCGGTTCTGCTTGATGAGAAATTGTCTTATGAGGAGGAGCCTGTTGCCATTCTAGATAGAGAAATTCGCAAGTTGAGATCAAGGGAGATTGCATCCATCAAAGTTCAATGGAAGAATCGACCAGTTGAAGAGACCATTTGGGAGAAGGAGGCTGATATGCAAGAGAGATACCCACACCTGTTTACAGATTCAGGTACTCCTTTTCGCCCTTGTTTTTCTTCTTGTGATCGTTCGGGGACGAACGATGGGTAAATTGGTATCTATTGTAATGACTTGTTTAGTCGTTTTGAGCAGCAGAATTTATTTCTGGAAAAACTGTGTTGGTCGACGGATCCCACGACGGACCGTCATGGGCACGACGGACCGTCGAGGGGGTCTCGTTCCAAAACACATAGAATTCTAAAATTTGGGTACTGAAATCAACTCTCTGAACTTCGTGACGGAATGGCAAGACGGACCGTCGTAGGCACGACGGACCGTCACAGGCACGACGGACCGTCACAAACCTTTCCACAGCATTAACTCTCTAAACTTTGTGACGGACCTGCAGGACGGACCGTCACAGGTTGCGTAACCCAGACTGGGTCGGATTTCTGTTAAAGTTTTTAAAGGGGCGTTTTGGACTATTCATGCTTATAATTATAAAGTCAGTGGATTAATGTTGATAATTCAATTACATGGGGGTTAAAGGAGATAACCTTGAAATAATTAGTGGGTTATTTTTATCATCTTTTATACTTAATTATTTGACAATTAGGGTAAAATAAAAAGGGTTTGAATAAGAAAAATAAGAAAAGAGACAGAAAGAGAGGGAGAACGATCGAGAGAAAGAGGAACGAAGAGGAAAGCAAAGATTTTGAGGATTAGCTTGCTTGATCACAATTCTTCGGTGGAGGTAGGTTATGGTTTATGCTATTCGTAGTAAACTCTTAATTGCGAATGATATGTGTTGGGTAGTATTGTAAAGTCTTCTATATGCTTAATTGTGTGCTTACATGATGTGCTTATATAATTGTGATGAATTAGCATAATGAGGCTATTGAATCTTGAATCCTAAATTTACTTTGTTAATGATGATGCCTTGATATAAAAGAAGGATTGATGAACTAAAGTAATGAGATTGATAATGCCTTGGTATAAAAGAAGGCTTGATGAACTAAAGTAATGAGATTGATAATGCCTTGGTATAAAAGAAGGCTTGATGAACTAAAGTAATGAGATTAGAGGATCGGGTGTCACGTTCCGACACCAGGATAGTAATAGAGGATCGGGTGTCACGTTCCGACACCAGGATAGTATATGGATCGGAGTGTCACGTTCCGACACCAGGATAGTATATGGATCGGGTGTCATGTTCCGGCACCAGGATAGTATATGGATCGGAGTGTCACGTTCCGACACCAGGATAGTATACGGATCGGAGTGTCACGTTCCGACACCAGGATAGTATATGGATCGGGTGTCACGTTCCGGCACCAGGATAGTATATGGATAGGAGTGTCACGTTCCAACACCAGGATAGTATATGGATCGGGTGTCACGTTCCGACACCAGGATAGTATATGGATCGGAGTGTCACATTCCGACACCAGGATAGTAGTAGTGGAGCGGAGTGTCACGTACCGACACAAGAGGAATAAAGATAATGAATCTTGAATTATGATAATATACTGAATCTTAAAGAACTAATTCCCAAATGAGTATGATGGGGAGGCGTGAGTCCTCATTGATGTGCTTGGTGTTGTGACCAAGGGTTATGGTAAATGTTAATGTCGCCTGTTAAGAATATTAGTTGATTTTATGTTATTATCTGATATATACTGTTTTCTATTTTGAGTTGGCCGATGATACCTACTCAGTACTTGTGCCTTGTACTGACCCCTACTTGTATTGTTTTTCTTTGTTAATTGTGGAGTGCAGCAAACGTACCGTCGTCTTCAACTCAACCGCAACTCTAGCCAGTCTTCATCAAGCTAGATTTCAGGGTGATCTATTGCTTCTAGCTTGGACTGGATCTTCGTCTTCATGTCTTGATGCCTTGAATTTCTTGCATGGACTAGCTTTTTACTTATTTTAGCTTCTTAGATACTCTTAGATTAGTAATTTTGAGGATAGATGTTCTTGTGGTGATGCCTTCCAGATTTTGGGGATAATGATTGATAAATTTTAGAAGTTATTTAATCGATTTTCATTAATGAGTTTTAAGTCTTCCGCATTGTATTTTGTTAATTATGGTTGAAATGTTGGGGTTTAGATTGGTTGGTTCGCTCACATAATAGGATAAGTGTGGGTGCCACTCGCGGCTCGTTTTGGGTCGTGACAGAAGTAAGATATTTACAGCAAGATGTAAAAACTTATATGTATTAACAACAAAACACAAAGTAACAGCAAGAAATAAAATCAATAAAATAAAAGTAGATCCTTTTGAAAAATAATAACCATAATAGATAATCATGATTATAGTTATAAAGAAATGGACATAAAAGAAGATTTAGAAATTGTAAAAGAAAGATTAAGTACTTCAAGCGTACCAAATACATTAACAAGAGCTACCTCATCAAGAATGAGTACATCTAGAAGAAACTATGAAATCCCACAAAATTTATTAGATAAAGAAGAAATAACACCATACCATTACTTCATAACAGGAATAATAGACCAAAGAAGGTATACAATTTTAATAAATACAGGACAAGAAGAAAATTACATAACAAGAGAGTTAGTATTAGAAACAGAAATTATAAAAACAGGACACTTATGCCCCGAACTACCTAGCGAGATAGTAAATACAAATGAAGAAATAACAGAAAAAGAAGTAATTATAGGAGGAATACCGCTAATTATACCATTTAAAATTTACCAAGGAAATCAGAATATTACATTAGGAATAAAATGGTTAGAAAAAGTTAAACCATACAACATAGAAAATGAACAATTAACTAAAACCTGCCAAAATAAGAAAATAATTATTAAAAGATCAAAATGAATAATGAAAATATACATACTTGCAAAAATTATTATAGAAGGATACCAAAACAGATATTATACCTCTATGATAGATACAGGAGCTGAAGCAAACATATGTAAATATAATTGTTTACCAGAAGATAAATGGGAAAAATTAAAAACACCGATGGTAGTAACATGATTTAATAATGAAGGAAGTATGATTAAATACAAAGCAAAAAGTATAAAAATACAAATATGGGATAAAATATTAACAATAGAAGAAATGTACAATTTTGAATTTACAACAAAAGATATGTTATTAGGAATGTCATTTTTAGATAGATTTTACCCACATATAATAACAAAAACACATTGGTGGTTTACTACACCATGCGGAAACAAGATAGGAGCAAAAAGAGTAAATAATAAACAACGAAAACCTATGGAATGGATATAAGGAAGTGAAAAAATAAACCAAGAAATGGAAAATATAAATAAGAAACAAATAACACAATTAGAGATTATCATATTTACAATAGACAAAGTTAGAATAATTAATGAACAACTAGAACAATTATACAATGAAGATCCATTACAAGGATGGGAAAAACATAAGACAAAAGTAAAAATTGAACTATTAGATGAAAATAGTATAATAACACAGAAACCATTAAAATATAACTTTGATGATCTAAAAGAATTCAAAATAAATATAGATGAACTATTAGAAAATAATTACATACAAGAAAGCAATAGTAAACATACAAGTCCAGCATTTATAGTTATAAAACATAGTGAACAAAAAAGAGGTAAAAGTAGAATGGTTATAGATTATCCTAATCTAAATGCTAAAACTAAAACATATAATTACCCAATACCAAATAAATACTAAAAATAAGACAAATACAAGGATATAACTATTTTAGTAAATTTGACTGTAAATCAGGATTTTATCACCTAAAACTAGAAGAAGAATCTAAACAGCTAACAGCATTCACAGTTCCACAAGGTTTCTATGAATGGAATGTTTTACCGTTTGGATATAAAAATGCACCAGGTAGATATCAACATTTTATGGATAACTATTTTAATCAATTAGAAAATTGTATTGTCTATATAGATGATATATTATTATATTCTAAAACACAAGATGAACATATTAGATTATTAGAAAAATTTATACATATAATTAAACATTCAGGTGTAAGTTTAAGTAAAAAGAAAACAGAAATTATGAAACTACAGATAGAATTTCTAGGTATACAAATAGATAGAAATGGAATAAAAATGCAAAACCACATAGTACAAAAAATAATCACTTTTGATGAAAATATAGATACAAAGAAGAAATTACAATCCTTCCTAGGATTAGTAAACCAAGTAAGAGAATATATACCAAAATTAGCAGAACATTTAAAACCATTACATAAAAAAACTTTAAAAAGATGTTGAATATCATTTCGACAATAAAGATAAAGAACATATAAGACATATTAAGAGTTTATGTAAAAAATTACCAAAACTGTATTTTCCTAATGAAAATAGATCATTTACTTACATTGTTGAAACAGATTCAAGTAATCATAGTTATGGAGGAGTTTTAAAATATAAATATGAAAAAGAAAAAATAACACCATTGCAGATATTATTCAGGATCTTATACAGAAGCACAAATGAAATGGGAAATAAATAGAAAAGAATTATCCATATTATATAAATGTTTATAAGTATTTGAACCATATATTGTTTATAACAAATTTATTGTGAGAACAGATAATACACAAGTAAAATGGTGGATAACTAAAAAGGTAACAGACTCAGTTACAACAAAAGAAATAAGGAGATTAGTAGTAAATATATTAAACTTTACATTTACAATTGAAGTGATAAAAACTGACAAGAATGTTATTGCAGATTATCTCTCACGAGGAAACTAGTCCAAATATACAAGAAAAAATACTAACTGCCATAACTACACTTTGCAAAAAAGTGGAAAGTCTTGACAGTGAAGTGCAACTATTGAAGAAAGCATCTAATAGTCAGCAGCATGACTCTAAATATGCAGAGCTACGTCGTCCGGCAGACGATAAAAGGCCAGAACTAAAAGGTGACGTTGAGAAACACCTAAAAACTCAAAATACTAACAAATTTCCAACTGCAGGTACAAATGAAGCAAGTACAAGTAAAGGAAAAAATACAAATTTAAACAATCTATTTGAAAAACCATTCATTCCCAGAAAACAAATTATAGATATAACACCAAATCCGCAAAGTTCTACCTATGCAGAAAGCTTAAACAAAGAAAAGAAGATATATAACCATATCACCCAATCATATATTGAAAACATATATACAATCCAAACTTTTTTAAACCTCAAGCCAAGATCTACTACCACTACAGAAAAAACACAGGATTATATAACCCAGCATTTGCAAGGCTACAACAAACTAATCGCACAACCTAAAACTAACCCAAACTTGGTTAGAACTTGTTACAGTTATGGACTACTTAGTACGGTATATACATATGATGGTACAGAAATAAGTGGAATCCCTGAGATCCACAAAGCCTTTTTAACATACAAAAGAATTACAAAAGGCATCCTATTTTTTTATAAAATTTTATATAGCACCAGCAGAAATACTTTTTGACGAAATAAAATCAACTATCCAAGTTGTCAAAATGGGATTGACACGGGAAATGATAATACCAGAGGATATATCGGCACAGCCAGAAATACCTAAAGTTGAGATACCAAATTTTTATGCAAATAAAAGGACAATTGGGCTATCAACTATAATCCAAGAACTAGCTACAAATTATCTACAAGGAATTGCTATTTGGAGTTATTATTCCAGAGATCATTTAATGATATATGCAAATTCCAAAGAAGTTAGGACAGCAGATATGGCAGAAGTACAGACATGGATATTATCTTTGTTAAAGCCAGAATTACCACCAACAACTAGAGCTTTGAAGCAAGGATTTATTTCGAAAGAATTATTAACCAGATATTGCAAACTGATTGGACATAAGTATCAGGAACATATATGTTCAAAATGCAATGGAGAAGATAACTATGTCCCAGACGTACAACTGGAATAAACTAAGAAGAAGATGATAAAGGAAAAAATAGACATAAAGAGATATGTACAAATTAGTCAAATTGTATAGTTTTACTTTTTGAGTCATGTAAATTGTCGGCCAAGAAAGCCATTAAAAAAAATCAGTGTGTCCTATTCATGAACAATAGAGGACAAAAAGTCACATTCATGAATAGTAGGAGTCAAGTTACTGTGTAAATAGTAGGAGTGAAGTTAGTGTGTAAAAATTAATAAAAGGAAATTGATGTTTTTTGGTAATAAATACTTACCCAAATGATTCACCATAAAAAATCTCTTAAAGATTGTAACGACCCCTAAGGTCATTTGAACAGTAGACCTATTTCATTCATAAAACAGTCTTCCCTTGAATTTGAAAAAAAAAATGTTGAATTGTTTATTTTATTACAATTATTTAGTTGATAGTATGTATTAAATAATTAATTTTTAGTTGATTGGTAATGGTACAAGTCTTAGATTCATTTAATACCTCATGTCACCTGACCTCAATGTAGAAATAAAATTAATAAATTTTAGCAATTTTGGTTCATAATTAATTAGAGAAAATATATTAGGGAGAAGACATATTATAAGATGATGAAGAGCGGCCACCTATTCCCGCAGGTAAAAATCTTAATCCCGACCCTCGTTTATATATACTAAATTATAATTAAGGAGTACAAAGTAAATTATTATAATAACTGGGACATAGGATGGTAGTATTATTAATTATTTTAATAATCGAGGGTTGAAAGAAATTGGAATTTTGAAAACTTCTGTGGGTCACGTTTGGTTTTAACATTTTTACGCGGTGGGGTGGGGACAAGGCTTCAATGGAAAATTGGTAACAGTGATTTAGATTTCTCGATTCTAGGATATTGTTTGTAACTTACTGATAATTTTGGGGTTCCTTTAATTTATTGTTATAGTAACTCTCAAAAATTAAGTTTTACTAATATATTGATATATGTAATTAGGTATAAGTTTATTATATTATATGATTCTATTAGAGTTATCTTATTTGCGAAATTAAGACTTAATGCTGGACTTGAAAAATTACGAACATGTGAGACTTGATATATTAGTTGGTATCAAAATTTAAGAATTTGATTATAGATTTAGGTGGGCTTTTGAGTCTAGCTAGATATATAGTAATATGGGTTTCTATGGACTCAATTGCTTATGAATATTATATACTTGATAGATTGAAAACTTTATGAGGTATTGAGGAAAAGAAAAATATTGGGAAATTAGTTTACTTGACTTCAGTTCTTCGGTTGAGGTAGGTTATGATTTATTCTATGTGATAGACAAATAATTAATAGTGACTGATATTCATTGAGTAATGTTGTGAAGTTTTCTATGTACTTAATTGTTGTAGTTTGGATGATTCATGTGTTGTTGTGATAGGTTTGTTATGCAAAAACCACGAAAATATATACTAATATAGTCAAAGAGCCTGAAATGACATGAAGACCATTATACAGTTGTATTGGAGTTTTTTAGGGAGAAAAAATATTTTATGTCAAATTCTCCAAGTATGAGTTTTGGCTCGATTGAGTGTCCTTCTTGGGACACATGTTTCTAAGGATGGAGTGGCACTGGATCCTCATAAGATTGAAGCAGTGAAGATTTGGGTATGGCCTAATAATGTTTCAGAGCTAAGAAGTTTTATTGATTTATCTTGCTACTATTACTGATTTGTCAAGGGAAACACTTACAATGTTTTGCAAATGACCAATTTGACCAAGCAGAATATTTCTTTTGTATGGTCGAATGAGTTGTGAAGAGAATTTTCTGAAACTCAAGACCTTGTTGACTGCTGCACAAGTTCTTGCCTTCCATGGGAAAGGTAAGAATTTCATTGTTTACTAGTATGCTTCTTATTGTAGTTTAGATATAGTGTTAATGCAAATGAGGAATGTAATTGCCTATACTTCAAGGCAATTGAAAGTGAATGAACATATATACCCCACTCATTATTTGGAGTTGGCTGCAGTTGTATTTGCATAAATTAGTAGAGTCATTATCTATATGGGGTTAAGTATAAAGTTTATACAGATTATCACATTTTACAATATGTGTTCACTTAGAAGGTCTTGAAATGGAGGCAAGCGAAGTGGATGAATTTGTTGAAAAGCTATGATGTTACTATTCTTTATCACCCAAAAAAGGTTAATGTTGTGGTCGATGCCTTCAACAGAAAAGCAAGGAGCATAGGGAGTTTAGACCATTTTCAGGTTTCGACATGTCTATTGGCTAGAGAGGTTCAAACTCTAGCTAATTACTTTATGATGATGGAAGTAAGTGAGAAAAGAGGATTCTTGGCCAATGCGTAGGCTATATCTTCTTTTCCTAACAAGATGAAAGGTCGGCAATTTGATGATGAGAAGCAAAGTTGGATTTTCGTGATATGATCTAGAACGGAGAGGCCAAAGAGTCTATGATTTATGAGGAAGGACTCTTGGTGATTAAGGGACGGGTATGTGTGCCCCGTGTTGATGATTTTACTCAAGTTACTTTTATAGAGGCGTATAGTTCGAGGTATTCTATACATCCTGGTGAAATCAAGATGTATCCTGATCTGACACAACATTATTGGTAAAGTAGATTAATGAGTGAAATTATTGATTTTGCTGCACAATGTACAAATTATCAGTAGGCAAAGTTCGAGCACAAGAGGCATGAAGGGTGCTTTACAAAATGCCCATTTCTGAATGGAAGTGGGGAAGTATTGCAACAAACTTTGTAGTTCGTCTTCCAAAGACATTGTGTAATTTGATTCTATATAGGTAATTATTGACCGGTTAACTAAGTTTTCACACTTCATTCAGGTCAAGGTGACTTATAATGCATAGAAGTTAGCCAAACTTTATATCCGTGAGATTGTTTTACCGAGTTCCAATTTCCATCACATAGTATAGCTATGGCAGTTTTCTTCTAACTTTTGGAGGATCTTGCAGGCTATGTTAGGTACTAGATTAGATCTTAGTACCACATTTCAACCTCAGAAACACGGGTTGTCTGATCAGATAATTTAAAGTGCTGGAGGATATGCTTTGTGTGCTCGTGATAGATTTAGTGGTCATTGGGATTAATTATAACCCTTGGCAGAGTTTTCATACAACAATAACTATCACTCGAGTATTGATATGACTCCATTTGAGGCATTGTATGGGAGGAGATATAGGTCTCCCAATTTTTTGGTTTGATACATTTAAGGTCAGACTTGAGGCACTGATATTTTTAGGAAATCAATAGAGAAGGTGAAATTCATTCAAGAAAAGCATAAAAACTCAGAGCAAGTAAAGGAGTATGCAAACTGGAAGGCTAAAGATGTAAAGTTTATGGAGAGAGAGCAAGTGTTATTGAAGGTTTCACCCATGAAGGGTGTGATAAGGTTTGGTAAGAGAGGTAAGTTTAGTACATTTATGTTGGGCCGTTTAAAGTTCTTAAGCGTGTGGGAGATGTGCCCTATAAATTTTCTTTCCCTCCAGTGTTTTCCATAGTACACTTGATAATTCATGTCTCAATGTTGAAGAAATATCATGATGATGGAAGCTAAATTATTTGTTGGAATTTGTTCCTACCTACTTGGTGAGAATTTCTCTTATGAGAAGGAACCCATAGTCATTCTAGATAGTGACACAAGTTCAGGTCAAAAGAGATTGCATTTGTAAATGTCCATTTAAAGAATTGTCAAGTTGAGAAGTCTACTTGGGACACTGAGGATGATATGCACAAAATATACCCACATCTTTTTATCAAGTCGGGTACCCTTTTCGTTCCCTCACTGTCACGACCCAAAACTGAGCCGCGACTAGCACCCACACTTACCCTCCTATGTGAGCGAACCAACCAATACAAAACCCAACAATTAAACATAATGAACAAAATACGATGCGGAAGACTTAAAACTCAACAACTATTATTATTATTCCCCAAAATCTGGAAGTCATCATCACAAGAACATCTATGATCAAATTACTAAACTAAGAGTATTCTAAGAATGCTAAAATAAAACAAAAGCTAGTCCATGCCGGAACTTTAAGGCATCAAGACATGAAGAAGAAGATCCAGTCCAAGCTAGAGGCATTAGCTCACCCTGAAATCCGGTGTATTGAAGACTGGCTAGAATTACGGTTGTGTTGGACGATTAGCTCACCCTGAAATCCGGTGATTGAAACACACGACGGGTTTGCTGCACTCCACAAATAACAAAGAAAGAAACAAACAAGTAGGGGTCAGTACAAAACACGGGTACTGAGTAAGTATCATCGGCCAACTCAAAATAGAAAACAGTATATATCAGTTAATATCATAAAAACCAACTACAATACTCCACATGTAGCAACAACAAGTTCTATAATCATTAATAAGTACCACCAAGTTCATCCATGAGGACTCAAGCCTCAATACCATACTCATTTGGGAATTAGGTTCATTATATTGAGTATATTAACATCTTTCAAGATTCATTATCTTTCTTCCTCTTGTGTCGGTACGTGACACTCCGATCCCCTACTACTATGTGTCGGTACGTGACACTCCGATCCCCTAATTCTACGTGTCGGTTCGTGACACCCGATCCCCTAATACTATGTGTCGGTACGTGACACTCCGATCCCCTACTACTATGTGTCGGTACGTGACACTCCGATCCCCTAATTCTACGTGTCGGTTCATGACACCCGATCCCTTAATACTATGTGTCGGTACGTGAATTTCCGATCCCCTAATTTTACGTGTTGGTTCGTGACACCCGATCCCTTAATACTATGTATCGGAAAGTGACACTCCGATCCCCTAATTCTACGTGTCGGTTCGTGACACCCGATCCCTTAATACTATGTGTCGGAACGTGACACTCCGATCCACTAACATCATTCTATCAATTCATCAAGCCTTCTCTTATACCAAGGCATCATCAATCTCATTACTTTAGTTCATCAAGCCTTCTTTTATATCAAGGCATCATCAATCCCATTAACAAAGTGAATTAGGGTTTCTTTCAAGATGTGGGATTCAATAGCTTCATCATGCTTATTTTATCACAATCATATAATCATATTCATGCAAGCATACAATTAAGCATATAGACTGGTTTACAATACTACCAATACATATCATTCGCTATTAAGAGTTTACTACGAATATCATAGAAACAAAACCATAACCTACCTCCCCTGAAGATTAGTGATCAAGAAAGCAAATTCCCCAAAGCTTGGTTCTTCCCCTTGTTTCGTCTCTCTTCTCATTCGATCCTCTCTCTCTCTCTCTCTTTGTTATTTTTATTTTTCTTATTCAAACCCTTTTTCTTTTACCCTAATTAACATATAATTAAGTGTAAAAGATGACAATAATAACCCACAATTTAACTCAAGGTTACCTCTTTATCCCCCAAGAAATTGAGTTATTAATATAAACCCACGAAATATATAATTATAGTAGGAATAGCCCAGAACGCCCCTTTAAAACTTAACAGAAATCTGACCCAGACTGGGATTACGCAACCTGTAACGGCCCGTCGTGCCTGCGATGGTCCGTCCTGCAGGTCGTCGCAAAGTTCAGAGACTCAATTTCCACCAAAGAGTCTGTGACGGTCCGTCCTGCCATTCTGTCACGACGTTCAGAGAGTTGTTCCCAGTACCAAATTCGCAAGAGTTGAAGTGTTTTGAAACAGGGGCTCACGACGGTTCGTCGTACCTGTGACGGTCCATCCTGCAGGTCTGTCACAGAGTTCAAAGAGTCGATTTCAGCACTCAAATTTCAGAATTCCTAAGTGTTTTGGAAAGAGACACCCTCGACGGTCCGTCGTGCCCATGACGGTCCGTCGTGGTATCCGTCGTCTCAGCCAGTTTTTCCAGAAATAAAGTCTGCTGCTCAAAACGACTAAACAGGTCATTACACTCACCTTCCTTTGACCGCTCGGGATGAATATTGGGTAACGTGGTATCTCATATAACGACCCTTAAGGTTGTTTTATGAACACACACTTGTTTCTTTCATAAACTAACCCTTTCCTTAAATTTGAAAGAAGAATTGTGAGTTGTTAGTTTAACTACGATTATTTTGTTGGTGGATATTTACTAAATAATTAATTTTTTTGTAAATTGTAAATGTGCTAAGCCTTAAATTCATTGAATACCCCTTGTCACTTGGTCCATAGGTATATTATTATAAGTGAACATAGTATGGTAGTATTAATAATTTTAATAATGAAGGATTGAATGAAATTGGAAGTTTGAAAACGTTCGGTCGGTCATATTTGGTTTTCGGATTTACTTCTTCTTCCTTTTTTTTTGTGTGTGTGTGGGGGGGGGGAGGGGGGGAAGCGAAGCGAAGCGAAGCGAGGACAAAGGTTTCGGTAGAAAAATTAATAAAAATTATTTTGAAATCCTACGATAGTGCTTAGGATATATGGTTGGATTGTTGTTTTGGCTTCCTCGATTATAAGATATTGTTAGTAACTTTGCCGACAATTTTGGGGTTCCTTTAATTTGGTTGTTACTCTATAAAATTAAGTTTTGATATATTGACAGAGTTAATTAAATATTAATTGTATTATATCATATGAATTCCATTGGATTTATATTATATTGAGGAATTACGACTTAATCCTAGGCTTGAAAAATTAGGAGCATATGAGTCTTGATATATTAGCTTGTATCAAAATTTAGGAATATGATTATAGATTTGGGTGGGTTTTTCCGTCTAGGATAGATATTTAGTAATATTGGTGTCTACATACTCGTTTGCTTATGAATATTGTATACTTGATAGATTGAAAATGTTCTGAGGCATTTAGGAAAGGAAAAACATTGGTGAATTAGCTTGCTTGACTTCAGTTCTTTGGTTGAGGTAAGTTATAATTTATCCTATGTGATTGAGAGACTCTTAATAGTGATTGATAGTCATTGAGTAATATTGTCAGATTTTCTATGTACTTAATTGTTGTAGTTTAGATGATTCATGCGTAGTTGTGATTGGTCAGTAATCCAAAGACTGTGAAATTCATAATCTTGAACTTGCACTATCAAAGTGATGTCTTGAATAAAGAAGGATTCATAAAATATTGTTGTTGAAGTTTAAAGTAATGACAAAATAAAAAATGATGAATTAACTTTATGGTTGGTTTAGGTGTCATAAGCTGAAACGATATATTTTGATCGGGTGCCACTCTATCCTCACTTTAATTGTCCTTCCTCTCGAATTATGATTATAAATTTCTGGTATATTAAGTTTCCTCTAACTGCACTAATTACGCTTTTTTCTATAGGCTGTATGATTCTATCATCTGCTAAATATAATTCAACAGGTGTATCTATTCCTTCTCTAAAGCAAACTTTTATCAATATTTCTGTTCCTCCTAAGTGTACATATTTTATGGGTGTTTTAGCTTTTATATCTTGTATTTCTTTATTAATTATTCTTTTATTTAGTATAGGTATCTGTGCTTTTCCTCTTGTATACTTACAATTTATAATATGTTCTATCTTTTATTTGTTTTTAAATTCTATTCAGCATTATTACATCGTAACTTTATAAATTTTGTTGAGTTACAAGGTAATCTTGTAATAGAAACACATAATATGAAAATACTAAATTAAAGTGATAATAGAATCATAATATGAATGCATTAAACAAACATGATGATGCATGTGATAGTATACTCACGATATGAAAGCATTAAATAAACATGACAATAAACATGATAACTAGACTCATAACAAGAAAAGATTAGAATACTCGTGATAAATGCACTCGTACACCTTCCATAAATTATAGAAGTTTTCTTCTTAAAATCGCCCATCCTTATTCAAAAAAACATCTTACTTTATTCTTTTTCTTATTTCCTTTTGCAATGGAAAACGAAACCAAGAAAGGCAAGCAAAAGATTCAAATGAAGTTGATAGAGTCCGAGAAAACACATAATGTGAGTTTCTCAAAAAGGAAAAAACTATGTTCAGGATGGACCTAAGTTTGCAACTCAGAATGGAGCAGATGTAGGTGTTATGCTCTTTTAACCAAGTGGAAAACCATACTCATATGGTTTCAGAAGCATAGAAGAAATAATTGATAAATTTTTAAAAGTGAATCTAGAGGAAAACAAACGTGATTATGCTGAGGAAAAATGAAATGACTTTGAGGCATTGGAAAATCTCCTTAAATAATTACAAGCATGCAACAAGAAAGAAAAAAATATATACTAATGTATAAAATTATGCACCCTAGCTCAAAAATGCCTCCAGATCAACTTATGGAGTAGCAGAAGCTGGCATTGAAGTTGTGAGTATAGAAAATAAATAAAAAGAATGAAATAAAAGTATTGTTCTCGTCAAGCATCTAAAGTTTGATTTAAATATTGCCTCTGAGACAGAAGAGTAGGACGAATCTCAAACTCAGAGTTATCATGGAGTTGATAATTGGAGTTCCTAAATTAAAGTCATGCTTGGAAAAGACTTTACCAGTGATCGAGTCTTTGATTATGGTCAATTCTTGTCTTTTTATTAAGTCATTTGTTGTTAGTCTTCAGTTATTTATTTATATGAGATTTTAGATTACAAAAAATATTATGGAGTTCTTGTGTTATTAAGTCAATTGTGTGTTATCCTTAGTCTTTAATGATGTGTTATGTTGCCTATATTGGTAAATCAGTTGAATTTTTTTTTATTGAACTAGTTGACATTGTGAAAGTGAAAATTATGAAAACTCTCATACACATTGATTTTCTTTTTGGTTTTCATCTTCAGTAAGATTTGTACATTTACATTTTACATTTAAGATAACTCTCCGTGAGATGGTGAAATCTCTCTAATTTGAATGTATTTAACATAGACGATATTGGAATGTTCAAAATTCCAAGAGAAATTGAGTCTTATTCAACCTTATACATGTATGTATTGAAATAGAGTACTGTATTGTTTTTGTCATGCACACATGTATAAATGATGTTCCGTTCGCGTAGGATACAAAATAAATTTTACTCAATTATATTAGACTTAGAAAGTACTTTTCTGAATTTAAATAATTCCTTTTCTAGCTCCAATAAATTTGAATAACCTCGAATACTAAATTTGCAATGCAGCTGATTATTTAAATTTGAAACTACCCCTTCAAAATAAAAATATCTAACAATTTTCTACGAGTATTTTTTCCATGAATTTTTCCCTTAACACCTTTACACTTTTAGAATATAGTGTAATATAATAAGAATACTATATAATTACTATTTGATATTTAATTGATTTCATAATATTTTTATTTAGTATAGAGGTAAAATGGTATTTCAACTTTTAACTTTTTATGTTTCTATTTAAATAATATATGATGATATGATGAATTGTCAAACTTTGTTATTTTTCAAGTATACTTGACTAGAGTGAATGTTATTATCATCATTTATAGTCAAGCTTTCTGTTATGAGAATAAGCTATTGTTGCAGGAAGAGGATAAGGTAAGGCAAAACTAGTCGAGGAAAGAGGTTCCGTTGAAGAAAAAAAATAAAAACTAGTTTATCAATTCAAAGCAAGCGCAATTGGCATAAAAAATCATACTCTGTAATACATCTGAAGTCCAATCCCAGAAAGTAGAGAGAAATCAACGAGGTCCCTAGAAAGAAATCAAGAACCCGACATTTTTTTTATGTCGTTAATTAAATTATTACTTTGTAAAAAAAAAGGAAAGAAATTAAGACCATATATAGGTTGAGGGTGATGAATATAACTTCTTTGGAGCAGAGTGTTGAACTATCTATTGTGGGTACATGTTTAGGAGTTGCATCTATTGTGGTTACATGTTTAGTAGTTGCAACTCTGTTATTTACTTCGGCCGAACAAGTATCATGCTTGCTAGAACCTAATATAATTGAGGTGTGTTTGATTAACTTGTATATCTATTGTTGGAGTTTGTCGTGTGGTGTTTTGGTATGGACTGTTGTGTACTTAAGTTTAGGCATGCAGAATTGTTCTAAAATAGGAGTTGTTCTCAAGTATGGAGTGTGGTTTAGTAACAGAAATTGTGATCGGTTAGCAGTCAAACAATATAATGATCCAAGTATATTATGCTTGATATGATTTTTATAAAAATTTATTCAATGAATGGACTTGAAATTTTATTTGATTCTGGCTTTAAGTTATAGTTCGCCACTTGTTTGTTGTTCACATTTCCTTTGTGGTTACAACTATGAATGAACTACATTACATATACATTTTGTCACGCCCCGAGGATACCCCTTGACGTAAACACGAGACCTTGGATCATGAGTGACCCCAGGCTAACCCTGAGCAGGCATATCATAACCAAAACTGAATGTATCTATGAAAGATAAACTAATGCGGAAGCTAATGATGATATAACTAATAGTGGGTGATACCCGAGCTGATCTGAATAAATAAAATACTTATGAGCAATAACAAATCACATATTAAAATCAATACTAGAGGTGAAGCTAAAGTATGTCTAGGAAAGCCTCTAACCGACTAAAGTTGCAGAGATGTGTCCCTAACTAACCCTAGAAAGTACTTAAATATTTATGTAAAAGGTTACCCATTGTTTCCTCTTGTTTGTTGCACATAAACATGGACATGCTGATGAAATCACACGCGAAAATGAATTACAAGTGTACTGAAATGAAGATTAGTTGGCATGACCAGTTGACCATTCTTATTTAAATGTGATGCAAATGTAATTGAGAATTCATGTCGATTATATGATGAAGAAATAAACGATTCTTCAAGAATTCTCATGTGTTGCTTGTTCTCTTCATAAAATGATGATTCTAGCAGTTAAGGTTGGGATTGTAATTCCTTGAAGTTTTTGGGACACATAAAAAGGTGGGTATGGGATCATTCACTTGCGATGTGAATCATTTGCAACTATGTGACAGATGCATCTATGCGATGATCACATGTGCTTTAGTGTCAACTTACAAATTGGTGTTTGTAAGGTTGTTTGCTCGAATTGTTAAATTAAGAGCACAGTTCCAAATTATGAAATTATATTGATAATGCTGGTTGATTTAGATGAAATTGTATGCCTCCAATTATAGCTAAATTATGGTTATGAGAACAAAACTCCCAAATAAGATTTGATATGAGATAATGTTATTTAACATGTAGCAACACATGTATGCATCAAACCAAGAAGGTTTCCCCATTAAAATTGGTTCAGGGTCAGGAACTATATAATTTTCATCTAAAATGTTGAATGTGCGGTTATGATTTTAATTGTTCCACCAAGCACAAAGATGAACTTCCAAATAAGGTTGGAATGAATGTTAGATTATCTAACATTAGGGGGAGAC
Source organism: Solanum chilense (assembly GCA_032847665.1). Taxonomy (NCBI): domain Eukaryota; kingdom Viridiplantae; phylum Streptophyta; class Magnoliopsida; order Solanales; family Solanaceae; genus Solanum; species Solanum chilense. Next base: position 15,718,495 of record CM064968.1, read on the forward strand.
ATGATTGACAGCTGAAAATTATGTGTGAGGTTAATTATGAATTATCTAGATCTTCGTTAAATAAATATGTGAATTTAAAGTTAAAAGGATAATTCATTTGCATAATGTTGCAAATCAATTGCCAGATTAATGTGCTGACCCTATGAAATAATTCAGCTGCAAATGCTCCAATGTGAAGTCCTTGAAGGACATAGTCTATGATACGCCGGAAGCGTAATAGACCAATCGATTCCAAATATAAAATTCCTTAAAAAAGGAAGGAGCAAATGATCAATATGTTCATAATAATGAGGCAAGTGCTATAAAAGAGCATATTGACATAACACTTCATAAAACTCGGAAAAAGGTTCACGTACCTGAATAATGAAGAAAAATGAAGAGATCTCGATAAGTTATGTCTTGTTGAAATCGATATCAAATAACCGCCGACGATATCTTTGATATGAGGTAGCGCTCAATGATATAAATTGTGACGAGGATCTTGAATTCAAATCTGTCATATAGTGTGGACAGATAAATGATTGACCAAGTAAAATGCACAATTCAAGTATATTTTGTTTCACTTAGAATAGTGACATTTTGAACAGATAGTCCATAAATCAAGGTATAATGTCAGTGTGGTACGATAAATTATTGTGCGATGGTATAATCGTAATATATTGAGTACAATTTGTGCCTTGGGGCATAAAAGTTTTTCGCAAAATTCCTTACATTATTGGGGATGTTTTTTCCTATGGTGGATGCAATGAGGTTTGTTTTGATCTGACAACATATGAAAAACATGAATGCATATAATGAATAATTGTCATGTCTAGCTACACAATGAAGGTTATATGAAAATTCTTGAAGCAATCGAGGTGTCTGTAGCATATAAAAGTTTGAAAGAAGCTTTATCAATTGTAACGACCTGTTTAGTCGTTTTGAGCAGCATATTTTATTTCAGGAAAAACTGGCTGAGACAACGGACACCACGACGGACCGTCATGGGCACTACGGACCGTCGAGGGTGTCTCGTTCCAAAACACTTAGGAATTCTGAAATCTGAGTACGGAAATCGACTCTCTGAACTCTGTGATGGACCTGCAGGACGGACCGTCACAGGTACGACGAACCGTCGTGAGCCCCCGTTTCAAAACACTTCAACTCTTGAGAATTTGGTACAGGGAACGATTCTCTGAACGTCATGACGGAAGTGCAGGACGGACCGTCACAGGCGTGACGGACCGTCACAGACTCTTTAGTGAAAATTGAGTCTCTGATCTTTGCGACGACCTGTAGGACGGACCGTCGCAGGCACGACGAGCCGTCACAGGTTGCGTAATCCCAGTCGGAGTCGGATTTCTGGTTAAGTTTTAAAGGGGCGTTTTGGACTATTCCTGCTATAATTATAAATTTCGTGGGTTTATATTAATAACTCAATTTCTTGGGGGATAAAAGAGGTAACTTTGAGTTAAATTGTGGGTTATTATTGTCATCTTTTACACTTAATTATATGTTAATTAGGGTAAAAGAAAGAGGGTTTGAATAAGAAAAATAGAAAGAACAAAAAGAGGGAGAGAGGATCGAACGAGAGAGAGGAACGAAGGGGATATCAAAGATTGTGAGGATTTGCTTGCTTGATCACGAATTCTTCGGTGGAGGTAGGTTATGGTTTTGTTTCTATGATATTCGTAGTAAACTCTTAATAGCGAATGATATGTATTGGTAGTATTGTAAACCCTTCTATATGCTTAATTGTATGCTTGCATGAATATGATTATGTGATTGTGATAAAATAAGCATGATGAAGCTATTGAATCCCAAATCTTGAAAGAAACCCTAATTCACTTTGTTATATTATATAATAAGATTAATGATGCCTTAGTATGAGAGAAGGCTTGATAAATTATATAATGAGAATGATGATGCCTTAGTGTAAAAGAAGGCTTGATGAATTAGGGGATCGGGTGCCACGTTCCGGTACCAGGATAGAATGAGGATCGGAGTGTCACGTTCCGACACCAGGATAGAATATATGGATCGGGTGCCACGTTCCGGTACCAGGATAGAATGAGGATCGGAGTGTCACGTTCCGACACCAGGATAGAATATAGGGATCGGGTGCCACGTTCCGGTACCAGGATAGAATGAGGATCGGAGTGTCACGTTCCGACACCAGGATAGTATATGGATCGGGTGCCACGTTTCGGTACCAGGATAGAATATGGATCGGAGTGTCACGTACCGACACAAGAGGAAGAAAGATAATGAATCTTGAAAGATGTTAATATACTCAACATAATGAACTTAATTCCCAAATGAGTATGGTATTGAGGCTTGAGCCCTCATGGAGGAACTTGATAGTACTTATTGATGATTATAGTACTTGTTGTTACTACATGTTGAGTTTTATAGTTGATTTATGATATTATTGATATATATATTTGTTTTCTATTTTGAGTTGGCCGATGATACTTACTCAGTACCCGTGGTTTGTACTGACCCCTACTTTTATGTTTTCTTCTTTGTTATTGGTGGAGTGCAGCAAACGTTCCGTCATCTTCAACTCAGCAGTAATTCGACCCAGTTTTCGTCACACCGGATCTTCAGGGTGAGCTAATGCTTCTAGCTTGGACTGGATCTTCTTCTTCAAGTCTTGATGCCTTGAACTTCCGGCATGGACTAGCTTTTATGTATTTTAGTTTCTTAGACATTTTTAGTTTAGTAATTTGAGGATAGATGTTCTTGTGATGATGACTTCCAGATTTTGGGGATAGTAATAATAGTTTGAATTGTTTTATTTACGAGTTTAAGTCTTCCGCATTATTTTCTATTGTTATACATTGAAATGTTAAGGTTTATATGGGTTGGTTCGCTCACATAGAAGGGTAAATGTGGGTGCCAATCGCGGCCCCGGTTTTGGGTCGTGACAGAGCCTCACTTTAGGAATTAAGCACGCTTAAAGAGTGCCTTTGATAGTATTGCTGGTCAACAACTGTGGCACTATGTTTATTATCTAAATCGCTAGAAGTACCTACAATTGTGCACCCTCCGAATGATTTTTTCCTTAATAATGTTTAACTTATTAATTATTTACCTAATTAGTTGATCAAAGATTTATATGTTTAGGTTGCAAATAAGCTTCTGATATGGTTCTGGCTTATGACAATTTCAGTAGTATTGTCTTTGCTGATGTAGAGGGACGTTCGATCTACAATAAAATGAAGGCCTTCATCAGATTAGTCTATATTTCTGGTACTGAATATGTTATTATTCCTAGAATTAGTCATGCACTTGTTTTACTTAATTTCATTTGTATTATTTGTTGATGCAGATATATGATATCATCTAACATTGGTGAAGTCATCTCCATTTTCTTGATTGATACTTTGGGCATACCAGAATGTTTGATACTTGTGCAATTTCTCTGTTTAATCATATGAGTTATTGCCACACTCTTTTTGAACTATCAAAGCTTCAAACTTGGGTGAATGCTCAGAATGGACAAATTTTACCGTGTGTCCATTCAAGGAAGGTAACTGCCTAATTACATTTTCTGACCCTTGTGAGTATTTAAATGTTGGTAAAGTCAAGGACATGACATTGTCACTCTCTTTCCTTGTGAAAACTGAGATGTTTCATTCTCTCAATGACATGTTGGAAGACACCAATTTGATCAAAATGCCCTCTTTGAAACCGATCATGGCCTCTTTTTGGGTTTTTCACATTCACTACGCAATAGTACCTTCAACGTCATATATCTCTATGTATCTCTTTATTATTACTCAATTAAGTCATTTGTTTGATTTTTATTATATTAGCATGTTTGATATTGCTTGTAGTTTTTTATTTAACACTTAATATATGAATGATATGATATATTTCTTGAATAGAATCTTTGTTAGTTAAACAATCGTCTAGCTGGTTCCCTTCTCTTAGAACACATGACACCTGGAAATCCCCTCTTCTCTTCCACACTTATATATTTTAAACCACCATACTAATAGAACAAGGAATGTTCTAATCTTTATCAGTCACCTTCTTGATGAATAGGGAGCTAGTCTCCATAATTAGAGGCATTAGATGTTCTCTTATAAAATAAGACACTACTTGATTAATTGTCAACACTTCAACACCTAATCTAGTAGTATCGGCAATGACCCCTATTATTTCTTATGCATAATTTCAGAGAGCAAGGATTAGGATTCTCTCTAGACGAGCCATCAGTATTGAACATCAATTTTTCCTTGGGGAGGAAGATGTAAATATATTATGTGCACCTCGTGGGTTTGTAGATTTCCAATTTTTGTATCATAAGTGGCCAAATGTAAGAGATCTTTGTTATCCATGGGAACTTTCCCTAGCCAAAAGACAGAGGTTCTAATTTATGTCATTAATAATTGTGATTCATAAATGATATTTCTTTTCTTCCATAGATGCCATCTAATTATGGTTGGGGCAACCCGCTATAATGGCTTTACTTAATTAGGAGAATAGTCAGCTTTCCACTATTGTGTTGGAACTTGATTTAACTAAAGAATGGGCCCTTAAGCTACTAAAAAGTGTGTTCAAATGCTCTTAGGATAATCTATTGTTAAGAACAACTATAGCATAGTTTCTTGTTTATAGATCTCATAACATTTAAACCATTCTTGCTTAGTACATCGCCCTAGGAAAATGACTTGTGAGACCTCTTATAGAATCAATCACACACTAAAAGTCCAAACTAGTGTGGAAGAGTTGAGAATACACATAGACAAGAATTATACATCGCAAGACCATGATCTGCCTGCTAGTTTGATTTGAAAAACTCAAATAAGACACTTATTATACTGAATATTGAATCATAGGTGATAGAGTTCATGAATATGAATTTCCAGTTAAAGGTTAAGAAAAGGAGAGTTATGTACTTTCTGTCATTGGTTTACAAAGTTTCATGAATGGAGGATAGGTCATCATTTTCATGAACTATATATGCAGCTTAGTGAGTATTACATGAACTATGATGAAATAAGAAGGAATGAACCTCTATTATGTGTAAGTTTGAAAACATACCCTCCTAACTAGTAGCCTCAAAACCACCAAAGTTTTTATCATTCAACTAATATGTGAATCGAATAATCTTAGGTAAAACACCGTTGCAAAAAGTCCAAAACTACACTAGTTATACATAATTTAAGGATTATATGCACATATATTATTAAACACCATATACTTCCCTTGATCTTTCTAATCGTGCCATATGAAGACAAAATATTTATACCATTCATGCATAACACATCACCCACTGATAATTTTCTCTTTATACATGATTTACAAATAGAAAAATAATTTGTAAGGTAGACCAATAACACACATTTTACTAAAATCCCGTTTTTGCTACTCTTTCTTGTTGAAGGATTAAGAATGATAATTTTCGTTTGTTTCATTGTGATACTTATATTTAGGTTTATCTAGTAACATAAATACGATCAACATGTTGAGTCCTAGTGTTGAAGTAATTAAGTAATTTTATTTACACAAATTCATGGTAGGCTTCTAACCATTTTACTTTAATGGTGGACTTCATATAGAATTAAGGATTTAAAAGTTGATATTTTTATATCTTGAGTTGAATACTTTTAACTAGTAGTTGTTATTGGGGATAACAAAAGATTTACAATAAATAAATAGTTGAACTAGTGTTAATGTAGTAGGTGAGGTTTTGTTAATACGATCTCCAACATGATGCGTGACTCTTTATAAATTTGGCAATCAATGCAACATTGTTTGTAATCATTTTATTTTATCTAATTTTGGTGGATTTGTTAAAATGTAAATTCAATGGTCATATATTCTAAAACTTTAGTTAGCTTTTGAGTTAATATTGTTCTAAAATATTAGCATTTTTATAATTCATGCGTAGTAGGTTGTATAAGGATAATGATGTGTGCATTGCTCTCAAAAATGTTAAAAAAGTTCTTCCCAGGTACATACTTTTGCTCACCCAAGATGACCTTCATAGTAGTATTCTTACTTCTTTATTTAGTGCTAATAAAACTGATCATTACAACATATTTAATACATAGATTGTGTTACAAATTCTCTATTTCAAAGGGAGAAAAATTTCATGTATATAATTACTACTTTTGCATCAATTCTTTAATATATTTATTTTTAGAAAAATTCAATTAATATTTTTGATATTACTATTTGTTCTAGATAATGAAGATCCAATTTGTATTATTATATAGTTTTAAATATTCTTATGTCCATTTCTTGTGCAGAATTTTTAAGGAAATTGAGATCAAATATCGCCTTCAACATACTTAATTTTTGGATTAATGATTTCATAATGATTTATATCAAATTTGTTGGAGATTTTATGTAACGACCTGTTTAGTCGTTTGGTTAAAAATTTTTGTTTTGGGAAAAACTGGCTGCATGCGACGGACACCACGACGGACCGTCGTGGGAACGACGGACCGTCGAGGGTGTCCCGTTCCCAAATACTTGGAATTATGAATTTGAGTGTTGAAAACTGAGTCTCTGAACTCGGTGACGGACCTGCAGGACGGACCGTCACAGTCAAGACGGACCGTCGTGAGCCCCGTCGCAAAACACTTAGACTTTTGAGAATTTGGCGTTTGAAACAACTCTCTGACCGTCGCGACGGACCTGCAGGACGGACCGTCGCTGGCGCGACGGACCGTCACAGGCTCCGTCATCCCAGTCGGGGTCAGAATTCTGACTATTTTTAAAGGGGTGTTTTGGACCATTCCGGCTTTAATTTATAAAGTTGGTGGGTTAATGTTATTAGTCTAATTCCTTGGGGGTTGAAAGACTAACTTTGAGTAACTTGGTGGGTTGGTTTCATTATTTTTAAGACTTGAAGTCTTGTGATTTAGGGTAAGAAGAGGAAGAGATTGGAGGAAGAAAGAGAAAGAGAAAGGAGAAGAGAAAGAGGCGTTTGAGAGAGAGAAGCCAGGATTTCTTGAAGATTTCTTGCTTGAACACAATTCCTTGGTGAAGGTAGGTTATGGTTTATGCTACTTGTAGTAAACTCTCAATAGCAAATGTTATGTATTGGGTAATCTTGTAAATCCTTCTATATGCTTAATTGTATGATTGTATGAGTATGATTATATGTTTGTGATGAAATAAGCATGATGAAGTTTGTGAGCCCTAAATCTTGATGAAACCCTAATTTTACTTGTTATGAAAATTGTGATGCCTTAGTGTGATAGAAGGCTTGATGTACTTGTTATGAGAATTGTGATGCCTTAGTATAAA
>CM064968.1:15727973-15858649 GCA_032847665.1 Solanum chilense
ACCAGGATAGAATGAGGATCGGAGTGTCACGTTCCGACACCAGGATAGAATATGGATCGGGTGCCACGTTCCGGTACCAGGATAGAATGAGGATCGGAGTGTCACGTTCCGACACCAGGATAGAATATGGATCAGGTACCACGTTCCAGTACCAGGATAGAATGAGGATCGGAGTGCCACGTTCCGGCACCAGGATAGAATATGGATCGGAGTGTCACGTTCCGACACCAGGATAGAATATGGATCGGAGTGTTACGTACCGACACAAAGCGGAAGAAGGATAATGAATCTTGAAAGATGTTAATATACTCAATGTAATGAACCTAATTCCCAAATGAGTATGGTATTGAGGCTTGAGTCCTCATGGATGAACTTGATGGTACTTATTAATGATTTAGTACTTGTTGCTGCTACATGTTGAGTATTGTAGTCGATTTATGATATTATCTGATATATACTATTTTCTATTATGAGTTGGCCGATGATACTTACTCAGTACCCGTGTTTTGTACTGACCCCTACTTGTTTGTTTCTTTCTTTGTTATTTGTGGAGTGCAGCAAACGCGCCGTCGTCTTCAACACAATCGTAATTCTAGCCAGTCTTCAATACACCGGACTTCAGGGTGAGCTAATGCTTCTAGCTTGGACTGGATCTTCTTCTTCAAGTCTTGATGCCTTGAATTTCCGGCATGGACTAGCTTTTTATGTATTTTAGTTTCTTAGATACTCCTAGTTTAGTAATTTGATCATAGATGTTCTTGTGATGATGACTTCCAGATTTTGGGGATAATGAGTTATAAATTTTAGAAGTTCTTTACTTGATTTTGTTAATGAGTTAAGTCTTCCGCATTGTATTTTATTCAATATGTTTGGGTTTAGATTGGTTGGTTCGCTCACATAGTAGGTTAAGTGTGGGTGCCAGTCGCGGCTCGGATTTGGGTCGTGACATTAATAAAGTTTCAAGAATCCTTATATGGATTGGAAAAGTCAAGGAAAAAACGATATAAAAGAATGACCCTAATTGTCTTTGTATTTTTATGAAAAGGTCTTAATAAGACAGAATTTTGTCTTGACCTACTGATTGGTGATTTGATAATTGAAATATTTGTCTATCAGTACACATACACAGATATGTTTTTGTATAAGATAAATCACATTCATTGAGTACCCAAATGATTATGAGATCGCTTGACATAAATGATGATTCAGTTTGATCTCAAAAGAAATATGAAGAGCTTCTTGGTGATGAAACTCCATATCTTAGTGCAATCAGGGAACTAGTGCATTTTGCTAACAATATTACCAGATATTTGTTTTGTAGTAAATTTACTGGCAAGATTCAGTTTCTCCCCGATAAAAGGACATTGAAATGGTGTTGAGCACATGATTGAATATCCTCAATGGACCATAGTTATGGTTTTATTCTATTTCGAGGAATCCAAGACAAAATTGATTGGTTACGCAGATGCAGAATATTTATATCATCCGCATAAAGCTCTATCTCAAGCACGCTATGTGTTTGCATGTGGAGGCACAATAATATCCTGGTGATCAATGAAGCAAATGTTGCTATGCAGAAATAAAACCCCTCCATGAAGTAAGTCGAGAGTGTGTCTGGTTGAGATAAATGACAAACCATATTCAGGAAATGTGTGATTTTTCTTTGAAAAAGAATATACCAACCACAATGTATGAAGATTGGAGACATCATTGCAAGAAATTAAGTGATGTTTTAATCAGGGGGAGTACAATACGCGTTGCACTCTTTTTTCCTTGACCGAGGTTTTTTCTCACTGGGTTTTCCTGGCAAGGTTTTTAATGAGGCAATAAATAATGCATATCAAAAGATATGTGTACTCCTTTTCCTTCACTAGAATTTTTCTCCACATGATTTTTTTTAGTAAGGTTTGACGAGGCACAATATCTATGGACATTCAAGGGGGAGTGTTATAAATTCATTGAATGAGTGGATAGTCCATAAAGTAAGTACATGAACAACTATCCATATTCACTAGGTTTCATGAACCTTTTTGAATAAGAATATATCTATTTATTATGCTAGTTAATATGATGACTTTTGGAGTGATTTTTCAACCTATTAATAGGGTTGTTCATTAACTATTGTATTATATACAGATGAGATTTACATAAACATGAATAAGAAGAAAAATCCTCTTCTTCTATCTACTTCTCTTGTATTGTTCTCTTTATGATTATATTATTATGAGCTTGATTTTATAACAAATATATTATTTTAAATTATATTAATGATAAGTTTTTTAAAATTCAAAATAAATAAACATGAAAGCAGTTTTAGAAATTACAGACGTTATATTTTTAGAAAAAAGTAGAATTATTTTGAAAAAAATAATTGAAACGCTAATATTGAAACTAAAGCGGTTTATTTCTTTTATAGAAACTGAAAGATGTGGGTTACTTATAGAAACCTAATATCTCTCTATTACTTGTAAATTTAAATACCATTTTCAAAAATAAAGCAACATTTATTTCAGAGTGCGACCAAGTTTACTAATCATCTAAGGATTGTTTAGGCTTTTGGAGTTCTTCATTGTTTATTTATTGAAGACTTCCATGACCACGAAGATATGCTTTCGTAGATGCGCAAAATAGGATTTAACTAATTGAAAAGGAGAAGAACAAGTTTACTGCGAGAAACGTTTTTTTGTCAAAAATGGTAATATTTTTTTTTATATTTCTCACTGTCTTTTCCTTTATTTATGTTAGACATGATTTTTTTTGTGATAGCTATATTTAGTTTTGAATTTTTAACAGATATTTAGCTATAGTAGATCATGACTTATTTAAATGGTACACCGTGCACAAAACATATTGAAAGTGAGGTTAAATCTTGAATGGTAAGTTTTGTGGTAAATTGCAATAGAAATATGTGATACATTATCAAGAAAATAAGCCACTCTATAAGGATTATTGATTAATGTTGAAGAACTTTACCTTACACCCTACCCCAATCTTCTGAAAGAGATGTTAAAATGTGACTTAGTTTGAAAAAATATACAAACATCATTATTTACCATTTAAATTTAAATAGATAGTTTTAAAACTTTTCATTACACACCTATTTATGCACAAACTCTAAAAACTTATGAACAAAACAGTGATAAATAAATAAATTTAGAAACATGTAATATAAAACATGAGGTAGTCCTTTAAGTTTTTTTTTTTTTTATCCGATAGATATTTGTTATTCTATTTTGAATTTAAATTGGGAAGTCATTTAATCTTTCTGCGTTGTGATAACGCAACTTGGTCAATATCAAGAGTTCACAAGGTATTGTTCTCGCGTTTATTTTAAATAATTTTTAGTTTATCAATAATCTTATAAATATAATTTCTAAGAAAATGGCTCGATTAAAAATAAAATTAGAACTAAAATAACCTTAAAATTAAAACTAATTATTTGTTGTTAATTAATATTTAATTTTTTTTTTAAATATAAACTTAAAATAGGTTTAGAAATTAATGTTATATAATTTATAATCGTTTTTATACATCAGGTGATATAATTTAAAAGACACTAAAAGAACTGACTTTTTAAGATAATGATTTAATGTTTTATCACTTTTTAGATAGTGTTTTAATTTAATTTCTGTTGTAACTTCCTAGCCGTTACTGTTCTCAATTTTTACTTTTATTTAGTGGTTAATTAATTAAAAATTATGTTGGCAACACTATATTATTTTCTTTTTCAAAGGTTCATTTGAAAAATCAAGCAACACAAAAGAAAATAAAATACATTTAAAGATGACACAAACTTTATAACAAAATTTTACATATTATTAATAAATTTAAACAATCAAATAATTTTAAAATATTAATCTTAATTTATAAATTTAATTTTATAGGAAGTAAAAATGTATGACGTAACTTAATACAAAAATTGTATAGAAGATAAATTAAATTAGAAAATAATTTTTTATAATAATATTTTATTAATGAATTACTTAAAATTAATGTGATATATTTTAAAAAAATTAAATGATCTATTTTAAAATGGGAAGATTTAAAAACTTTAGACTCTTTCATTTAGTATTATAATAATAATAATAACAATAATAATAATAATAATAATAATAATAATAATAATAATAATATAAAATTGATTATTGACTAATAAACTAAATATTAACGTACTTTCCCCTCAAATTAATTTTCTAAATTACAATTAGAATTTAAACATATAGTTTAAAAACTTCCCATTATAAACAAGCTTTAAAAACTTATTAACATAAAATGAATAAGATAAACTAGATTTCTTAAAAATAAAAATATATTGAAATTTATTTGCAAACCAGAAATGTTTTTAAATCATTTTTGAAAAAAGAATAAATTGAGAATATTATAAATCCATATTTTGCAAAATAGTATCACATGTCCTCATAAAAAATTTATTAAATATTCAGTTTGAACATTTGTTTTAAAATATTATCTCCAAAAATATATACATAAAAGTGCCAAAAACAAAGACGGATAGTGATATATCATTAATAATTTGAAGATTTTCTAAAAGAAAAAATATATATTATTAATAATTTGAGGAGGGAGCTGACCCTACATTAGAATTTTCCTAAATTGTAACCCACTGATTGTTCTAGTTGGCCACACTCTTAGCCAGCATCTGATGACATTCTGAAACTTTTATTAATCTGGGAATGGAGAAGTTGTGTTTGCGTTTCTGACAATTGCATTCCTGTCGTTATCTCTATGAGGATGCATGATGTGAAACATAAAATGCATGATTTACAATGAGAAGTTGGATCATACCTCACATACGATAAGAGTAACAAAGAAATTGAAGTTATTCCTAAAACATCTCGTAGCATCCTCTTTTCATTAGATGTGGTGCACTTCACATCAATGTAAAAGACTATACTTAGTGTAGACTTTAAAACATACTAGGGCACTTAAACTCAATGCTTTGATACCAAGTTTGTCACGCCATGAGACTACCCCTTGGACGCGGACAAAGGACCGAGTATTACGAGTGTCCCCAAGCTAACCCTGTTGATATAATCATAATCATACTAGGGATAAAGTGATTAACAAACCTTTTTGGAAGCTTAAATATCGTAAAAAATGAAGTCTTAGATGATGTGGAATACCCATATACTAAACTAAATATATGAAAAACTGAGAGTTTAATACAACAAAATTATCAAACTCAAATGCTAAGCTGAATCTAACTATGTCTGTGAATGGCCTCTAACTGATTAGAAATGGTTAGACATGCCCCAACTAGATCTAGCAAAATTGAAACTAAAAGACAAATACTGAAAAGATAACATGACTAGTATCCTCGAAGAATGAGGACTCACCATTGATGCTACTGAACTAGAGATCCAGAATTAATCTATGCGTGATCTGAATGTTGAGGACATGATCCTACATCACGAGAAAATGCAGAGCAATATTTGTGTCAGTACTTGAAATATATTGAGTATTTAGAGTAAAATAGAGCTGAAACAAACACATAACTAAATGAGCAATAACTCAAGAGCATAATCTGAGCATGATATAGATACTTAATATTGAGCTAACTAATGCAATGACCAATCTATAACATACTAAGATTGAATACTGACTGTACTGAAATAGTCAATGCAATAGATCTTGGTTGAACTATGGGAGCTACTAATAACTAATAATTAAACCATATGAGCTAAATATTGAGTCTGATGTATACGCCCCATTGGGAGGACCTAATATACCCTACCATAGGTATAGAGGCATGCTGGGACGATAACTAAAATGATGCCACATATTGGACTCACAATCTACGTGTCTAGTAGTTCTTGGACTATTTGGGTACGATCAACCCTAGTCTAACTCGATATTATACTACTCGAAATGGATTAAATGATTAACGTACTATGATTTAAGTTATATAATATACTGAATAACTCAAAATGACATGCAAATGGGGAATACACATTAATCATTGATAATGACACATTCAAAACTAAAGCATGTATATATGAAATAATTGAAAATATCAAGCCTAGCAGATGTAATTCAAGAACTAAAGAATTACATATCTAGGGTTTCAAAATTCATGTAATAAACTGAGTAATATCATACTAATCTGATTTGAATCACTCGAACAACTAAAAACCCAACACTTTTAACATTCAAGAAACCCTAGGTCTTGATGATATTAAGGGAATCAAGAATCACACTGAAAACTAGGGACCTAATAGGTGAAATGAACCCAGTAGTGAAATCCCACATACCTGGTGACGAATCTTTCTATTTCGGGGCAGAAACTGAAATTTTTATATTGTTTTTGCAAATTGATTATTAACATTTTTTTTATCAAAAGAAACAAATAAACATTTAACTATTACTACTTTACAATAACAACAAAAGAAAAAAAATATTTTTTTATAGAATAATAATTAAGCCTCATTTTAAAACAAGTAATGATATACTAGTTTTAATTATTTTTTTATATTGAAAAAATTTCAGAAATGACCATTTTAGTAAAATTTCTGTTGTATACAATATGACCACATTGTTCTCTTTGAAAGAAGATTGCACTTTTTTCTAATAGTTAGATTACTAAGCCAAATTAATCGATTTTGTACTTTTATTTCAATAGTCATTTAATATATTTATTTAAGAGAAAAAATAAAATAATTATGAAAAAACCATATTTACATTTTTTTTTTCAAAATGACTAGATTTACATTTTTTTTTGCAAAAATGATGAGATTTATATTAGTTTGCAAAAATGACCAGATTTTTTTTTTTGTAAAAATGACCAGTTTTACATTCTTCGCAAAAAATAGCCTCTTTTTTTTCCTTTAAAGTGACCAGAAACTAAAAATTAAAAAAGACTTTGAGATTATTATTTTTTTAAGCAAAACATGAGTTTACTTACAAAATTCTATAATGAGATAAAATTAAACTAGACATCAATTAGTAATAAATATATATACACATAATAATAAACATAATCACATAAGAATGACAATAGACTTAACTAAATAAAAGCAAACTTAACAACTTAATCAAAACATAAAAATAACATAAACATTAATTCAATATTATATTGTGAATGTAGGAGAAACTCCTAAAGTTGATGACAAACAAATAATGAAAACAAGTTTGATTCAATTTCAAAGACCACTAAAGATGAAATATATATTTTCTAGAAGAAGACTATTTATCTTATGATTTTCCTTCTTCCAATTTTTGTTCTTGTCTTTTTTCTTTTGTTTTTTCTTTTTCCCTTTTCTCCCTTGAAATGAAAGAAGAATGAGGTTTTAATAGGTATTGAATATTAAACCCCCCACTCTTCTTGAAAACTTAACAGTCAGTGCATGCATTGGACTCTTTGTTTTTCCATGGTGCCACCCAAGATGACCAATGAAATTTTCCTTTTTTTTCAAGTTAATTTAAAGACAACATTTCCCTTTTAGATGACCCATTTCTTTTATTCATTAATTGAAAAATATCCATATAGGTCAATAGAAAATTTAAAATACGCCAGAATGTTATTTTAGATGACCCATTTTTTTATGAATAAATTACGTATATACACATCTTTTATTTCCATAATTTTCACTATTCCTTACAAGTTTTAAAATTTTTTCAAAATCCCATATTTTACTCTCTAACCCCCAAGGATACATATATCATATTAACCAAAACCAATGTTTGTTCCTTCCTTATTTCGCTCCACTCTCTCTATTTTAAGTTACACAATCTTAAAAGTTATTTCTCATTCAAATTTAAAATATGATATTTTTCTATTTGATATATACTACTGAATCACCGAATTAAAAATGAAAACTTAGTATTTGATGAAATTTAATTTAACCTCAAAAAGATGAATTATTACTATTTTTGTAAACATATAAAAGCAAAATATATATGTTACCAAAAAAATATATACTAACTCATACGTATCTTAAATTAGAAACATATCTAGGTGGAATAAATAATTATGTGATGATGATAAACATCTACAATGTAAATTAGAAAAAAAGTAGTAGTAGTAGTTTTTATTTAGTAATAGTTAGTATAATATTTGTATGTTTTTCATAGTTAATTAATTATACTGTCGTTGAAAGTTTTTCCTGAAAAAAATATGTATTTATAATGTTTCTACTATTGAAAATCCAAAAAAAAAAAGAAAAAAAAGTTGGATCTGCCATAGCATGACCGTCACTTAAATTAGTCTTTGTTAGTGTTATCATTGATATGATACATCACTGTTACAATAACTTTTGTTTTATACAATGTATTTAACGTATTGATACATAACTCTAATGTTGTTGAATCTTTGATTAGTGTTTATCACGTTCAATATAAATATATTTTATATATAAACTTTATGTTATTTATCACACACACCCAAAAGAGGCTATTTTGGAACAATTACATGTATGTTGTATTTTTTAAAATTTTAAAATATAGTATTTCTCAAACAAAATAAGATAGATAACTATAATGTATCATACATTATTTTTTTTAGTTATGATACATAAATTCAAATTTATACTAAATGTATCTGATACATAACAATTACCAAACAATTATGTATCGATCTCAAAAAATTACTATAATGTATTTTTTTTAAATTTTAAAATGTAGTATTTCTCAAGAATAATCAGATAATATAAATAATAATGTATCATACACTATTTTTTGAGTTATGATACGTAAATTCAAATTTATACTAAATGTATCGGATACATAACAATTACCAAACAATAATATGTTGATCTCAAACTTAAAATCTTAGGGGCAACACTTACTTATTTAATGTATCTAGTAGAAATACAACATTTATCAATTTAAATCGAAAGGATCTTCAGATCTCAAACAAAATAAGATACATAAATAATAATGTATCATGCACTAATTTTTTAGTTATGATACGTAAATTTGAATTTATACTAAATGTATTTGATACATAACAATTACCAAATAATGTATCGATCTCAAACCTAAAATGTTACGGGCAACACTTGCTTATTTAGTGTACCTAGTAGAAATACAACACTTATCAATTTAAACTGAAAGGATCTTCATGATGTATCTTCTCAAAAAAATTGATAATTTTTAATCAAAATTGAAAGAATCTCCAATAATCTAGGAGAATAATTTGAAATTCAAAATTTTCAAAAATTTTGAATTAAAAAGAAAGGATCTTCAATGAACTGGAGAAGAATTTCAAATCTCAAAATTTTTGACAATCTTGAAAAAAAATCGAAAAGATATTCGATAAACTTGAAGATTTACAAAAGAAATCGTTTGTCTAACAACAATTCCATACAATCCTTCATATTCCACCTCGCTTTCCAAAATTTCAACAAAATTTTTTATGAAATAGAGATAACGATGAACAAGAAGAATAAATTTAATTTTTTGATTTTGTTGTTTGTTACACTACAGGATTTTGAATTCTTGACAATAATATTGATGAAATAACGTAATTTCTAGGATCTTAATTAATTTTCAGCTTCCCCCCCTAATTAGTGCAACAAATGGATGTTGTGAGATTTAAATTAATTTTACAATTTTTTCCTTAATCAGTGCAACAGATTGATAAATAATGTATCAACAATAATGTATCCGGATCCTTAAGTATGTATCTGAAATGACTAAAAAATATGGGATTTATGTAATTTTAAAAATAATAGGGATAGAAGGTAATTAAGGTTTTACACTATGATATTTATGTAAGTTTTACTTTTTTTAATTCATTAATTGAATAATACTTAATGGGTCATCAGAAAATTTAAAATAGGCACAAATATCATTTTAGATGACTCATTTCTTTTATTCATTAATTGAATAATAACTAATGGATCATTTCTAAAATAGGCCCAAATATGTTGACCCATTTCAACAAGACCCAAAGATCAAAAGAAAATCAGCTCACTAACACAAAATTTAAACATCTAAACAATTTTGAAGATCAAACACAACAAATTAAGGCAGAAAATAAAAAATAACAATAAAATGAAATTAAAAAAAAAATGAAACAAAATTCAAACAACAAATTTAACATGATAAACTTAATGAACTAACAAAACAATACAAAATTCAACACCAAAACAACTTTTATGCTTTAAAAAATTATAATGACGGATTTAAATAGAGGCTGAGAGGGGGAAAATATTGACATAAATTTTCGGGTGAATGGGGATTGTCGGAAAATTTAGCCGGAAAATTTTTGACGGTTTTTGAACATAAATTTTATTGAACTCAAATTAGATATCTACACATATATGTAAAGGATATGGGATGGGGATGACTGGACTTCATAAATCTCAGGAAAAAAGTGAAGATTCATATTTGATTTTTGTTATATCTATGGAGTTTGGCTATGGATAAGGATGAATGTTTTGTGGAATTATATACAAGATGGTGAAAGAAAGAATGATAAATTTTTGAAGATTTTTCCGGTCAAAAAGGTGGTGGCCGCCACCGGCAGGTGGGAGCAAAGGGAAGAAGAAAATAAAACTCTAAATAAAAAAATATTAATTTTTGGAGTTCTGTATTTTTCTTAGGGTCCCATAATAGCCATTGGATCAGAATATCATGAATAATTGAGATTCAATCTTGACCATTTCTATTGGACTGGGTCAAAATTAATTAGGACATCAGAAATTGGTCTAAATCAACCCAATTCAAACAAAATTGGGTCATTTGGGCAAAAAATAATAATAATACAAACAAAGAAAAACAACCCAAAAATACAAACAGAATTATAAAAAAATAAATTACTCTATATCATAAGAGTAAATTAAATACGTCAAATATTAGGTGTTCACAACATGCCTCTCTTTACTTGGAACCATGAAGATTTTCAAGCAAAGAAAGTGAATGAAGTGGCTAATTTTTTTACTGTTTCAAACTACGATGAAGACATTATGACAAAAAGATGATCGGACCTTGCTTCAGAGGTTGCCTACATATCCTTGATTAAAAGGAAATCAGGTCAGTGTAGTTCAAGAAACTTTGATAGCCGAAACTATCAGAAACTATGGTCAAAAGAAAAGAGCTAGAGAACTGTCTCTCTATATTACAAGAGTTACAAGATGCCTACTTGATGTTTTTTCTTAGGTTCTCATCTTTGTAATGACCTGTTTAGTCATTTTGAGCAGCAGATTTTATTTCTGGAAAAACTGTCGGAGTTGACGGAACCCACGACGGACCGTCATGGGCACGACGGACCGTTGAGGGTGTCTCGTTCCAAAACACTTAGAATTCTGAAATTTGAGTGCTGAAATCGACTCTCTGAACTCTGTGACGGACCTGCAGGACGGACCGTCACAGATACGACGAACCATTGTGAGGTTCAGTTTCAAAACACTTCAACTCTTGAGATTTTGGTACTGGGAACAATTCTCTGAACGTCATGACGGAAGTGCAGGACGGACCGTCGTGGGTACGACGGACCGTCACAGACTCTTCAAGGAAATTGAGTCTCTGAAGTTTGTGACGAACCTGCAGGATGGACCGTCACAGGCACGACGGGCCGTCACAGGTCGCGTAATCCCAGGCTGGGTCGGATTTCTGTTTAAGTTTTAAAGGGGCGTTTTTGACTATTCCTGCTATAATTATAAATTTCGTGGGTTAATATTAATAACTCAATTTCTTGGGGGATAAAAGAGGTAACCTTGAGTTAATTAGTGGGTTATTATTGTCATCTTTTATACTTAATTATATGTTAATTAGGGTAAAAGAAAGAGGGTTTGAATAAAGAAAATAGAAAGAACAAAAAGAGAGAGAGAGAGGATCGATAGACAGAGACGAATGAAGAGGAAAAACCAAGCTTTGGGGAATTTGCTTGCTTGATCACTAATCTTCGGTGGAGGTAGGTTATGGTTTTTACGTTATTCGTAGTAAACTCTTAATAGCGAATGATATGTATTGGTAGTATTGTAAACCCGTCTATATGCTTAATTGTATGCTTGCATGAATATGATTATGTGATTGTGATAAAATAAGCATGATGAAGCTATTGAATCCCAAATCTTGAAAGAAACCCTAATCTACTTTGTTAATGGGATTGATGATGCCTTGATATAAAAGAAGGCTTGATGAACTAAAGTAATGAGATTGATGATGCCTTGGTATAAGAGAAGGCTTGATGAATTGATAGAATGATGTTAGTGGATCGGAGTGTCACGTACCGACACATAGTATTAGGGGATCGGGTGTCATGAACCGACACGTAGAATTAGGGGATCGGAGTGTCACGTACTGACACATAGTATTAAGGGATCGGGTGTCACGAACCGACATGTAGAATTAGGGGATCGGAGTGTCACGTACTGACACATAGTATTAGGGGATCGGGTGTCACGAACCGACACGTAGAATTAGGGGATCGGAGTGTCACGTACCGACACATAGTAGTAGGGGATCGGAGTGTCACGTACCGACACAAGAGGAAGAAAGATAATGAATCTGGAAAGATGTTAATATACTCAATATAATGAATCTAATTCCCAAATGAGTATGGCATTGAGGCTTGAGTCCTCATGGATGAACTTGGTGGTACTTATTGATGATTATAGTACTTGTTGTTGCTACATGTTGAGTATTGTAGTCGATTTATGATATTAACTGATATATACTGTTTTCTATTTTGAGTTGGCCGATGATACTTACTCAGTACCCGTGTTTTGTACTGACCCCTACTTGTATGTTTCTTTCTTTGTATTTGTGGAGTGCAGCAAACGCGCCGTCGTCTTCAACACAACCGTAATTCTAGCCAGTCTTCAATACACCGGATTTCAGGGTGAGCTAATGCTTCTAGCTTGGACTGGATCTTCTTCTTCATGTCTTGATGCCTTGAAGTTCCGGCATGGACTAGCTTTTGATTTATTTTAGCTTCTTAGAATACTCTTAGTTTAGTAATTTGATCATAGATTTTCTTGTGATGATGACTTCCAGATTTTGGGGATAATAATAGTTGTTGAGTTTTTAGAAGTTATTTAATTGATTTTCATTAATGAGTTTAAGTCTTCCGCATTATATTCTGTTATTACATTAAAATGTTGGGTTTTGTATTGGTTGGTTCGCTCACATAGGAGGGTAAGTGTGGGTGCCAGTCGCGGCTCGGTTTTGGGTCGTGACAATCTTGATCTTCGACTTGCTCTGTACGTTATCTCTGAGATTTATCTTCATTCTCTCTTGGCGGCTGGTTGATCATTCTCAGGTGCATGTTTCAACTTGAGTTGACAGTTGAAACTCAAAACTCAAGATCACAAGATGAAAAATCCAAAAGGATGTGTTACTTTTAGGGAAAATGAAGAAACTAGAATCTTCAATTAGGACGTGTAGCCCTAGAAAGAAAAGAAGGAATGAGCGTATTGCCCTAAGAGTTTCAAATAAAGCGTATTGTCTTTGTGGGTTTACCCAAGATTGGGTGTATCATCCAAATATGAATGTACTTTCTGTAACCCCTTAATATTGGTGTGTATTTCCCAAGATATATATATGGTGTGTATTGCCCATGAATAGAGAATTGATGTGTATTGCATGTGAATAAGGACTGGTGCACATTGCACATGAAAGAAGACATGTGATTACAAATGAATGCAATATCAGTGCATATTGCATATAATTTGCATGGAATTCAAATTAGTGCGTATTGCACATGATTAAATAACATGTGTGTATTGCGGATGAATAAAGTACATATGCATATTGCACGGAATTTATATTGGTATTTATTGCACATAATTCAATCTGGTGTGTATTGCACTTGAATAAATGTCATGCGCGTATTACACATGAATAAATAACGTGTGCGTATTGCATGGAATTCAGAATGGTGCATATTGCACGGAATTAAGAATGATGTGTATAACGCATGAATAAAGGACATGTCTGTATTGTATATGAATAAAGGATGTGTGTGTATTGCACGGAATTCAGATTGATGCGTATTGCACATGAATAAAAGTCATGTGTGTATTGCACATGAATAAAGAATGTGTGCTATTGCACGGAATTGAGATTGATGCGTATTTCCCAAAGCTCTCGAATTAGCGGAAAGAATGCGAATTGCATGAGATGAAAAAAAAACATGTGATGGACTTAAAAAAACCTCCTTTTGTGATGTTTCATTTTTGACTTGTAATTCTGCATTTTTCTTCCTTTTTTTTAGAAAAAGAAAAAGAAAAAGAAAAAGAACATAATTAGTTTAAAGTGGTGGTTGGTTTGTGGCCTTGATGCTCTGATGACTTGATCATACTCCTTACCTATTTTTGTTGGGTTTTATTTGCCCTAAATTTCTTACCATAAATAGGTTTTCCTTTTAGGAAAAGGTTTTGGATTGACTAATCCTTTTCTGGTAGGAAAAGGTTTAGGACTATATAAATAGAGACATGTTCCTTCTAACTTAATAAGCATTCACAATGTAGTCTAAAAGGGCTTTGAGAGATTGGTTAGAGGGAAAATTTGTCGGTCACAAGCTTGATACGTTATCACTTTTGTGAACCTACCATGTATTCCGAGTGAATTGGTTGAGGTTGTTTCCCTCTGTATTTTGTACTCTCATATTTATAGTGGATTGCTCATCTCCTTTGTGGACGTAGGTCGATTGACCGAACCACGTTAAATTTTTATGTCTTTTGGTACATTTCTCGTTGTCTTCTTACTCGTGGTCTTTCGAGGTTCGCCTTGCTAGCTTCCGCATTTACACCTGCTTATTTTTGGTCCTAACAAGTGGTATCAGAGCCAGATTCAATGATGGAGTCATGTTCAATGATTCGATAATCGATGATTGAACTAGGTTAGAAAGAGGTGTTCATCTTGACGGGTGTAGTTCTAGCCGCAACCTTTTTGACTGTAATAAAGATTTTGTTGGAGAAATTTTTTCAGAGAGGTTCTATGTGTTGAGACATAAATTTTGCAAAGGAGATTATGGAGAGGAGAAGCAAGTTGTTGAAGATTAAGTGAAGAAGGTGGACAAATTTATTTTGTCAGAAATTCAGGCCAAGGGAGAGATTTGTTGGGTTTTATTTGCCGTAAATTTCTTGCCGTAAAGTTCTTACCATAAATAGGTTTTCCATTTAGGTTAAGGTTTTGGATTGACTAATCCTTTTCTGGTAGGAAAAGGTTTAGGACTCTATAAATAGAGGCATGTTCCTTCTAACTTAATAAGCATTCACAATGTAGTCTAAAAGGGCTTTGAGAGTTTTGGTTAGAGGGAGAATTTGTGGGTCACAAGCTTGATACGTTATCACTTTTGTGAACCTCTCAGTATTCCGAGTGAATTGGTTGAGGTTGTTTCCCTCTTTATTTTGTACTCTCATATTTATAGTGGATTGCTCATCTCCTTTGTGGACGTAGGTCGATTGACCGAACCACGTTAAATTTTTGTGTCTTTTGGTATATTTCTCGTTGTCTTCTTACGCGTGGTCTTTCGAGGTTCGCTTTGCTAGCTTCCGCATTTACACCTGCTTATTTTCGGTCCTAACAATTTCTCCGACTCTACTTCAGATTCTTGGTTGAACAATCTTTGAAGCTCCCTATTTGTCAATTCAGGGACCTTGATCTTTACTACTACCAAATATCATGGTGTGACTGATGTCCCAAAGAATGAATTCTCCCTTTGATATATTTTCATGACCTAAGAGACTATATTGTGTTCCTCACGAGTTTTTAGTGAACATATGAGGCGTTTTTAGTCCTTGATGGATGGGATGTCAACTCAGATACTCAGCTTTACCTTTTGAAAACTGCGGTAAGCTTTGCAACCTTTTACCTTATTTTATCAAGGGATTACGCCGAAAAGATTAGAAAAATATCAGACTTAAAAGTGTGAAATATTAGATCAAGAAGACTAAAAGCTTAAGGAAGGACATTCCTTTTTAAAGAACAATAAGAAAGAGAACTTATCAGGAGGCATATGTCAACTTTTAGTGAACCATTACATGCACTTCCGACTGGTCATTTTCACGACGTTCTCTCATTTTATTTCAAGGTTTCCGCGAGGGTTTTCACCGATAAGATCTTTTCTCTTGTCGTTTTATGGGGCCTATGAAGTTTTTCACCGATGAGAATTTATGATTTCTAGTTTTTTTAACTTACGGTGGCCCTAAGGGTTTTTATTCATAAATTTCTCTTTTTTTTACTCAACAATGTTGGCTTTGATGATCAATTGTCCGTGAAAGACACATTAAATCTATCATTCTTAGAGTTGTTCAAAATGTCGGTTGCTAGAATAAAATCATAAATGGAATTACGATTTGAAAATATTCTATCAAAAATAAATTAAAAAAATGCCCTAGTTTTCTATAAACACCGGAAAATGGTATGACCGAACCCTAGAGGGTTTCATGCGTATTCTTTTGGAATTAGGTCAAACGTAGTTCAAACATTGAAAGAGAGGATCTTTGGGTTTTTTTTTGAAGAGATGTATTTGTTCTCCCAACTTTTCACAGTATCTTAGAATGCATTATATGTAGTATGTTTTGACTGCGTTCGCATTAACAATTATGCCTGTGATTTTACATTCACATCAATAAGGTGCAATTCTCCTTTTGACAACACTTCATTGATAAGATATGGACCTTGCCAATTTGGGGAAAACTTTCTGTTGACTTCTTCTTAGTGTGAGAGAATGCGCTTTAAGACCAGTTGACCTACTTCAAAGTGTCTTGGGTGTACCTTTTGTTGTATGGACGAGACATCCTTTTCTGATAAAGCTTACCAAAATAGATAGTCGTCATTCGTTTCTCATCTATTAATGTGAGATTCTCTAGTCGGGTTTTGAACCATTCAGTATCTTCAATTTCAGCCTCGACAATTATTTGAAGAGATGGAATTTCAACTTCCGCTGGAATCACAACCTCATTCCATACACCTGCAAATAAGGTGTTGAACCAATCGAGGTGCGCACTGTTGTGCGATATCCTAAAATTGCAAAAAATAGCTTTTAATTCCATTGTTTGGTGCCTTGAACCATCCTTTTGAGAATCTTTTTGATATTATTGTTTGTTGCCTCCACAACTCTATTGGCTTTTGGTCAGTATGGAGTAGAATAGTGTTGTACAATTTTAAACTTCTCATGTACCTCCTTCATCCGCTTGCTATTAAGGTTTTTTGCAATATCTGTGATAATATATCTCGGGATACCAAATCAACAAATGATGTTTGAATGGAAAAAATTCATGACCGCCTTCTTAGTGACTGCTTTGAAATTGATCTCCTCCACCCATTTGGTAAATTAATCAATTGTGACAAAAATTAATCGATGTCCATTAGAAGATTTTTGCTCAATTGGCCTGATGACATCCATTCCCCATGCAACAAAGGGCCAAGGAGCAGCCATGGGGTACAACTCTGGAGGAGGTGAATGAATGAGATCACCATGAAATTGACATTGATGACATATTTTCACAAAGCGAAAGCAATCCTCTTCCATGGTAAGCCAATAATATCCAGCTTCGAATATCTTTTTTGCATGGACATATCTATTCATGTGTGGTCCACATATGCCAACATGTTCTCCTGAAATGATCTTCTCGGACTCTTCAGCATCCACACATCTCAACAAGTTCAAATCTAGAGTCTATTTATATAAAACTTCCCCGCTAAAAAGGAAACCATTATCTAGACGTCTATTAGTTCTTTTTTGGCTTCCATTGGCGTGTTCAGGGCATATCTCTGTCTTTAAAAATTTCTTGATGCCGAGTTACCATGGCTTACCATCTAGTTTTGCTTCCTTTATATTAGAATAACCATGTTGATTCCGAACTTGAATCTCCAAGAGAGTGATGTAAGTGTTTCCGGATAGGAAGCATTGAGGCTTGAATCTCGAGTTTTCCATTCGCCTTGAGCTTCTCAAATAAGCAAATCATAATCTCCCAACACAATCAATTCTTGCACACCCAAATCTATTTCCATATTTAGACCCATGATACAAGCTTCATACTCAGTTGTGTTATTTGTACATAAGAAACGAAGTCGAGCTGTTGTGCAGGTAATGATGCTCTGTGGGTGATATTAGAATTTCCCCGATTCCTGTGCCTTTTGTGTTAATTGCTCCATCAAAGTACAATTGTCAGGCCTGATTTCCATGTGAACCTACTTCCTCAATTGAGTTAATCTCGTCATCTAGAAAATATGTATCCAATGGTTTGTAGTCACTATTGACTGGATTCTCTGCCAAGTGGTCTGTTAAAGCTTGGGCTTTCATTATAGTGTCAATGACATATAAAATGTCGAATTCAGTGAGAAAAATTTTCCATTTCGCGGTCTACAAGTTTGCATTGGCTTCTGAAATATGTACTTCAAAGGATCCATCCTAGATATGAGGTAAGTTGTGTAGGACAAGAGGTAATGCCTTAACATTTGGGCTACCCAAGTTTGGGTGCAACATATCCTTTCCAAGAGTGTGTACTTCACCTCATAACTAGTGAATTTCTTGATCAAGTAGTATATAACTTGCTCCGTCTTGCCTGTAGAATCGTGTTGACCGAGAATGCAGCCAAAAGAATTATTTGAAAGATATAGAAAGAGAGGCCTATCAGGTTCAGGAGGCACCATATGGGAGGGTTGGACAAATACTCCTTGATTTTTACAATAGCTCATTGACAGTCTTCTGTCCATCTGACATCAACATCCTTCTTCAAAAGTCTAAAAGTGGGCTAACAAGTGGTTGTGGGTTTAGCAATAAATCTGCTAATGGAGTTCAACCTCCCAAGTAGACTGATGTCACGACCGGGGAGCACCCCCTAGAAGTTACATGGCGTACTTGACCTATCGGAGGTCTTATACAAGCCCATAGACATCATTTATCACATTTTATAGGAAATTTATCGGAAAATTTATAACTTTTCATCGCACATCATATGATAGAACATCACTTAATATATAAATAAAATATCATAAGTACATAAATAGAGTATAAGTCTCTTTTGCCATCTTAGACTCAAGATCAATAGAGTAGAATAGGGACATGGACCTTAACAATATAAATTATTGTCTAAACTATTAGATAAACTGAAAGAACATCTTTGACATAGGAAATCCTTGAATCTTAAGGATCCCTTTTTGGAGCTTGGGAAACATATATCAAGGTCTTCACTTTAAAAGACATCCTCTAGCCATCACCACCTACTCTTTGTTCAAAAATATGAAGAAGAATGGTATTAGTACAAGAAGGCACTAAGTATGGCAACCTGTCACGACCCAAAACGAGCCGCGAGTGGCACCCACACTTATCCTACTATGTGAGCGAACCAACCAATCTAAACCCCAAAATTTCAACCATAATAAACAGAATATAATGCGGACGAATCGAAGTTGATGGCACGTTTGCTGCATTCCATAAATAACAAAGAAAAAGAATACAAGTAGGGGTCAGTACAAGGAACACGTACTGAGTAGGTATCATCGGCCAACTCAAAATAGAAAGCAATATATATATCAGACAATAATATAAAATAAACTACATACTCAACAGGTGATAACAACAAATACCGTAACCACTGGCCACAACACCCAGCACATCTATGAGGACTCAAGCCTCCACACCATACTCATTTGGGGAATAGTTCTTTAAATTTGAGTATAATAACATAATTCGAGATTCATTCTCTTTATTATCCTGGTGTCGGAACGTGACACTCCGATCCCCTCAGTATTCATTCTCTTTATTATCCTGGTGTCGGAACGTGACACCCGATCCTCTACTATCCTGGTGTCGGAACATGACACTCCAATCCTCTACTATCCTGGTGTCGAAACGTGACACCTGATCCCCTAATCTCATTCTTTTAGTTCATCAAGCCTTCTTTTATACCAAGACATCATCATTAACAAAGTGAATTTAAGGTTTAAGATTCACAGCCTTATCTTTCCAATCCATTACAATTATATAATCACATCATGCAAGCACACAATTAAGCATATAGAAGACTTTACAATACTACCCAATACATATCATTCGCTATTAAGAGTTTACTATGTAATAGCATAAACCATAACCTACTTCCACAGAAGAATTCGTGATCACGCAAGCTACTCCTCAAAGTCTTTGCTTTCCTCTTCGTGCTCTCTTCTGTCGCTCGTTCGTTCTCCCTTTCTCTCTCTGTTCTTTCTATTTTTCTTATTCAAACCCTTTTTATTTTACCCTAATTGTCATATAATTAAGTATAAAAGATGATAAAAATAACCCACTATTTATTTCAAGGTTATCTCCTTAAACCCCCAAGTAATTGAATTATTAACATTAACCCACTAACTTTATAATTATAAGCATGAATAGTCCAAAACGCCCCTTAAAAACGTTTAACAGAAATCCGACTCAGTCAGGGTTACGCAGCCTGTGACGGTTCGTCATGACTGTGACGGTCCATCCTGCAGGTCCGTCATAAAGTTCAGAGAGTTAATTCTATGGAAAGATTTGTGACGGTCCGTTCTGCCAACGACGGTCCGTCCTGCCATCCCATCGTGAAGTTCAGAGAGTCGATCTCAGTACCCAAATTTTCAGAATCTAAGTGTTTTGGAACGAGACCCCCTCGACGGTCCGTCGTGCCCATGACGGTCTGTCGTGGGATCCGTCGACCAAGACAGTTATTACCAGAAATAAACTCTACTGCTTAAAATGACTAAACAGGTCGTTACACAACAATTCAAAAACATGCATTTATAGAGGACATTTAGTTAGAAATCATGTAACATGTCTTTTAGTAAAACTTCATGAACATTGATACAATAAGTACAATATAGTTTACATACTTCATATAGACATTTACACTATTCATATTAACACATAAAGCGACTTATCAAAGTTTTGAGTCACATTCAACACATACAACACATTACCTCTCTTTTACCTGAACTTCTTTCCTTAAGCAACCCTCAAGTAGTACTTAGTACAATGTATCACCTTAAAGTCACCCAAGATGTATTTCCACACAACCATCATTAATACAACCACATATATTTTATAAAGTCATAAGCACATCATAGGACATAACCTTCACATAAGAACCATCACCTAAGACAACGCCCAAGTCACACTAGTGCAATATGTAGGTAGCATCCCATAATACTACTTACACCAAGTGTTCTTAAGAAGCCACCATAGACTAGGCATATCACATTCAATAAGTCATAACACCTTTATTTTTCACTAGACATAAGACCACATACTTCATAACATCATATAAGGACTCATTCATTTACTTCAACTTCAACCATAACTCATTTAGTTTATATCATAGGTAAACCACCTCACACCCCCTTCACAAACTTATGTGTGCAATGTACACGTGGAGTCTCATACCCCCACATATACTAAGTCAAATCATTTAGAATTCATAATTGTAATTTACACGCATAGTCATAATTCATGTATTGACATAAACAAAGTTAACCTTAACATGCATTCACACTAGTCATACATAAATATAAGTCTTTAATTCATAAAAGGCTCCAATGCTATCCTTTCTTGAAGTCCACTAGTGCAATGCAGGGGTAGGGTCCATAGTCCTACCTATACTAAGTAAACTTCTCAAGGAGTTATGACTAGAATTCATATTCTTATCTTAGTTCATTTCTTAACCTTCGGGAGACATTAACATAACCAACATAGACCATGTGAGCTACCTGGAATTCGATGTTGTACCACCCCACATTACAAAAAGGCGTTCTACTTGACAAGGTAGAACCTACATAATAGCTATATAGGTGGGTCCACTAGCTATAACCTATGGGGGCACTTTATTATGGAACAAGGAGATTGTTACTAGAGACCTTTACTTGCTAATGTGAAGGTTTCCATCTCATGAGACAACATCTATGTTGGTAACCCGGACATGCTAACGTGAAGGTTCCCTTGTGGGAAGCCTGACTTGCTAGACATGAAGCCCCCACTCTTATTTTTCATGTTCACTCGGTGCTAAGATAAGAATCCCCTTTTAAACATCTTTTTAAGCCTTTATTACTGTTAGTTCATAAAGTAGGCTTTAGAAACTTGCTCCCTCATACCATATAACTCAAAGGTTTATAATATGAAAATGTCCTTTCATCATAGAACCTATACTATGTGAGAATCTACTTTTACATAACTCTACCATTCATACCTTCATGTGTGTGCACATTCATATGTGAGAAATACTTTCACATAAACACCTCTAGGAAACACATGCTCATAACTCACAAATCATATACTTTACATGCATAGTAATAGGCAATGGTGCATAGAAGAACTATCCTTTCCTTATTCACCATGAATCTACCCGACTCATAGATGTGCATGCGGTGTGTGTGTGTGTACATTGGTCAACATGATCACATAATGGTCATAACATGGTATTGAGGAAGCCTCCCTATAAAGATTAAAACACATGTAAATTATTCCTTAAGTCATAAGTCACACAAATATAGAGTATTGACACACTCACATTACGTCATAGGAGGCAAGAACATATTCAACATTAGAATAAGAGACTCCTAACATGCATAAGATCACATATTCATGTTGGGTTCATATATGTAAGGGTATTGCTACAAGAGTATTCATCAGAACTAGTCATGTAGACCATACCAAACCCTAACATAATCATCACATATGCATAACATCATCAACATACGTTAATCATGCAGCTAGAATCAAAGACTACACATATCAACTTCATACACATGAAAATAATCATATCAATTCATCTTTCATCTAATTCCTTTAAGTCCATGATCACGACATATATATATATATATATATATATATATATATATATATATATATATATATATACAATAATGTAAACACCTCCACCATAAGTGGACCAAACCAAACAACATCATATTTTATACTAAACAGTAGGAAATTAGGTCAATTTACCCATACTACAATTCATGATCACCATGGACCCATTATCAACAATTCATAATCAATTTATATAGATAACATTCGTATTAACAAATACACTATAATCAAATCCTAATTGGATCATCATCTAATCAAGATCACAAGACCTACATTATATCATAAATTGAGAAATTAGGGAGATCATGGATTTTTAATTGAATTTTATTGAATTCATCTTAAATTCATTTATTAATCGTAAATTCACCATCAGAATGCCTTCGAAAACAATTTGACAATGAACCTATGGCTAGATTGGTTGATAGAAATTTTGATCATGAAATAACATTTAAAAGCCTTTGATTAAACTCCATAGATTGAAGGTTAACTAAGGATCAAGGGTTGCCATGCCTTAATAGAATTAAAACCCACACAATTGTAGATAAACCACCTCAAAATTTATCTCCTAGCTTGAGCTTGAGTTTTCCCTCCAATGGAGGTCTGAGAGAATTTGGAAGAGAAGAGAGTTTTGGGATTTTTGATTTCTTATTGGGTGTTGGGTTTTGACTTGGGAAAGGGGTTAAATAAGTCTTAAAACAGTTTATAACTGACTCCCAAAGTTACCAAAATATCTCCATACTTATTTGGACTTTTAGACAAGTAAAACTTGACATTAAAACAACGCAACCAAATTTGGGAAGTGTCTGCGTGTCGCGGAGGCAACTCCTAATTTTGCCTCATGATATTCTTGAGGTAGTGAGGCTTATGTCAGGAGTGTGACACACAGGAAGACTTGGTTCCAGGCGCGCGGCCCGTGATGGCCTCCACATCTTGGTGCTGCACGCTGCCTTTGAGAGCTTTCTTTTCAACGTTTGGGTCCTCCCCAAGGGCCCTTAAGGTGGTTCTCTGGGAGTCGTACCCAAACTTTTTGACACTTTACATGTCTATTAATATAATAGGGTAAACTATACTGTAATTAGACTCCAAAAAACACATAAAAACAAGGCAAACATACAAGGACACACTAGGACGTACAAGACTAGTTTTCGATCGTCTTGGTCGTCCATTGACGTTTGGCTCCCAAACTATTTAAAACTACTATTACAAGATGTGAAACTCTTTATTTACATGTTACTAACCTTTAAAGCACATGTGAGGCTGTAGATATTTTAGTTCGTTTTGAGGGTCTGTACAATATCCCCACTTGGGAACATTCGTCCTCCAATGTCACTTGGAACTTTTAAAGTACTTTTAAGGACTCAATGACCCAAATAGAAGATCAAAACATCCAACATAACATAACACATTAGTTAATGCACCAAACTTAAAAGGAACACTAGCTTCATACCATCACGTAATTAAAGTAACATAATCAAACATGGACTACTCCAACAATTATTTCCATGCCTACATGCTTTTTCATACACATTGACACTTGGAGGAACTACTGTCTCTAAGTTTAGGCATGCTCATTATTTCATCAGAAGGTTAGCCATGCGATTGATTTTAAATGCACACATAGGCATAATCCTTACTTCAACTCATGAGAAAATTAAGCAACTCATTTAATTGCACAAAAATCATGAAGAATGTAGATCAACTACAATCTTATAGTCTATACATAATACCATGAATGTCATGACATTACCATGTTTAATTTTTTTTTCAAAGAGGAACTATCTTTTCCTAGTCACAACATACATACATGGGATCATAGAGTTCTTATAAAATCAATGCTCAAAGGTCAATACATTTTAAGGAGAATTCATCCACTCCTAACCAAGGCATGCTCATACCCTATTCCTAATGATGTGAAAATGGTAAATAACACCACACACATCAAAACAATAGGAAGTTATTCCATACAATTTTTTAGTTTCTAGCATGACGCTAGCTTTCATAAACATGCATAATTTAGGGAAATTATTATAATACATAGTCACACATAAATGACATTATCTATACATATCATCACTTCTCAAGAGTAAGCCTACATTAACACTTCCCAACATATTTTAAAAAGGGATTCATTTTTTCTCATTTAACAAAACTCAACACCTTATTGTTGGGCCATAACACCCTCACATCAAAAGTGTTATCAAGCATGTTCATCTAGCCATCTCATGAAGTTAAATGCACATTTATCATATCAAGAGGCACAACAATAAGAATAAACAAAAAATTTGGATTAAAGAATTCACGGATGAACAGTGAACAGTAAAAAAAACTTTTTTCTCTCTCTTCAGACGCTCCCACCTACTGTTACAACGGCTACAGACATATCGGAAACGCGCGCTGCTGCGCTGGCGCGTGCGCCGCCGGTGGAACTCCAAAAACCACCGGAACAAAGCCAAATGGGGCGCCATAAAGATGGCAACAAACCCCATTATGGCACGCACCATGATTCATCTCTCAACTCCTCGAATTCAATGGATACAGATGTGAAGAATGCTGCGTTTTCAGAGGAGTTTGATCGAGAACGAGAAGATATTTCCCAAGGGAATCGAGGAAAATCGATAGTGGAACTGGATAATACTACTCACGATCTACATAATACTCAAAAATCAATCGATTCCACTTTACCAATTGACAGCAATCGAGAAATGAATTTGGTGAGAATCGTGAGGGAATCGCCTGGACTGCGCACTGAAACTCGAGCAACTTCGAGCCAATCTTGTAACGTATTAAGTACTGGGGTTTACCCCCCTGTTGATAAGGAGCATCCCACTGAAATTTCAAGCAAAAGAGATGGGGGAATCGCCGGTGGTGAGATGCCCAGCGTACGAGAAGCTCAAAACACAGAAAACCATGGAAACTCGATAATGGGGACTAACCTTCAGTCTATTGACGTTCACTTAGCAGATTCTTCTAACAATACTGAAGGAAGAAACAACTTCAACAACAATTCGTTATCCCACTATGACTCTACACTCAAACTGCAACAGGGGATACAAGATAATGAAGAACATGAATCTGTCTCTAGTAGAAATGCAGAACAACACAATGTGTGGGAGGTTCAAGCAATTCGAACACCAACAATGGGAGAAGGAAGAAAGACACAACCTGGGGAAAATTTAATTGAGAAAGAGGATACTACCAGCAACAACATGAAGTTGCATACAGCGGCCTCATCGAATGCTGAACAATCCTCAAACTTTTCCTTTGGAATTACAGGTAACTCATCCTATCTAACTCCTCACATTATTGTTGATAATTCACAGGTCAGGCCAAATGAAGATGACAAGGGAGAAGATAAAGAACAAACACAGCCTCAAAGGCAGGAACAAGCAAGTCACAAAACACAACCTGCAGGCATGGAAATGCAGCAAAGAACAAATGATCAAAAGAATGCTGCAAATGGTAAAGAAAGCCAACAAATTCACAAACAAAGCTCAACTCAGGCTCAAAGACAGGAAAACAGTCAACAAGGAGAAAATAATTCAGCAAATCATAGCAACAGGACAATCGTGAATTTCCAAAGCAATTTCCCAAAGATCTCCAATAACTTCACTAGGTATGACCCTAACTCTCAAATAGATAGAAATAAACAGATGAACAATGATGTGCAAGGAAATGCTAGACCTCCTAACATCCAACAACAAGGGCAAAACATTAGTAACAATGTTAAACAGGGTAAAATTTCAGAACCTGCTCCATACACTGTTGTTCAATCATTTGCAGCCCGCTTGAGGTATAATCAGTCTAAGAATGAGATCCCAATTGTGTTGAATGACCCCATACATACTACTAGACAAGGGTATCCTGCTGTGCTCTTAGATGAAAATGACTATTATGTGAAATTGGCTGAATGTTGTAAGTATACACTTGTGGGCAAATTCACCAATACAATGCCTAAAATGGAGTTGGTTAGAAAGAGCTTTACCCTTCAAACTCAACTTACTGGATGAGTGAAGATTACTCACTTTAACTCTAGGCATGTGTATATTGATCTAGATAATGAATTCGATTATCAAACTGTGTGGACAAAATTGAGGATGACTATTGAAGGGCAGTTGATGAGAATTCAAGCTTGGACCCCTGATTTTACTCCCGAGGAAGAGACTCCTATTGTTCCTATTTGGGTTGCTGTGCCAGGCTTACCATGGCATTGTTATAATAAAGTTCTATTGACTACTATCTTGGAATCTGTCGGGAAGGTCTTATATCTAGATTCTCCGACTTCTCAAAAGACTAGAGGTAGCACTACTAGAGTGAAAGTTCAAGTTGATCTCACTAAGAAAAGGCCTGAACATGTATGGTTGGGATTCAAAAATTCAGACCCCAACAAGGGGAGATAGTTGAAGGTTCAATACGAAGGTATCCCCGACTATTGTATGTATTGTAAACACCAAGGGCATATGGATTATGATTGCACTATAAAAAGAAGAGATGAAGAGGTGAACAAGAGGAAAGAAATGGATTCTGAAAAAATAGATAAATCAAGAGGAGATCAGTATCAAGGTGGAGATGTAATAGACGAAAATGTTAAACAAAATCAAAAAGGAAACCACCAAGAAGGAAAAAAACAAGAGACCAGAAATCAGGGTGAAAGAAATTATGTTCAAGAAGTTTCAGAAAAAGAGGAGCAGTGGCAGACACAAAGAAGAAAACAATCAAAAAACTTGGAGCAAGTTCAACCCAAAACAGCATGGAGAGCACGCTCACCACAACACCAGAAAGTCATTGATGACAGCCAGCAGGCAGCAGGTATACCTCCTTCCATTACTACTCATAATGTTTATAGTGACTTAGAAGTGCAGGAGCAGGCTGTTCAGGAGCTGCAGGTGGAAACATCAGGAAAGAAAGGTGCTGCAGACAGCAATATCCAACAAATCCAAGAGCCAGTTACTGCATCACCACCAACAACACAAACAACAAATGTCCAAAAGATGCACATGAACAATTCAGAAAGGAAAGGGGGTGCAGACAGTGATACACAACAAAATGAAGAAACAAATATTGTTTCACCATCAACAAATCAAAGAACAAAACTGCAGCAACATCAAACACAACTCACACAAGCCAATAATAACAAGAGAACAGGTTTTGACTTATCTCTCCCTACACCCCAGCAATCTCCTGTAAATGCTACTGATAATATTGTGAATGTTGGGTTGGCTGTTGAAGTTGATGGAGGTATGGATGGAGGGTGTCAGGAGAAGCACACTAATCTGCAGGAAGGGGTATCCAAAGGGGGGAAAGGAACTCTGGTTTTTGATCACTCGGACCATAGGAGAGACCTTAGAGCCTCAGAAAATAAGTCTCCAAATTCCAGCAATCAGGGGCAGCAGAAAAATTCTATTCAATGGCAAAATTATGAGGCTGATCAGAGTTTGAAAAGAGCTGAAAATCAAGAAGCTGGGGGTATAAATGCT
This sequence comes from Solanum chilense, assembly GCA_032847665.1. Lineage (NCBI taxonomy): Eukaryota > Viridiplantae > Streptophyta > Magnoliopsida > Solanales > Solanaceae > Solanum > Solanum chilense. The sequence goes on from CM064968.1 coordinate 15,756,180, forward strand.
GCTGGAAATCAACAATATACTGTTAATTCTGAGCATCAGCAGCAGGGAGATAAAACTCCTGTCGAAAAACAAAATAATAGATCACAAGGCAGACCTAGCAAAAAGAAAAGAGAAGCAATTAAAAGAAGAATTCAAAGAGAGGCAGGTCTGCAGTGTGATAATGAGCAGATTCAAAGAGAAAATAAATCTCCAAAACAGTGCCATGACAACTCAGATTATGAAGTTATAAATTCAGAAGATGGATTTGACGAAGATACTCAATCTCTCAATGAAAAGGAGGGAGAAGAGGAAGAGGATGAAACTAGTGTACAGTTGATCAACGCTTTTGGTTCTACTTTCCAAAGTGAGTTTGAGTCTGAAATCCATGAAGTCACTACTCAACAAGGTTTATCTCCAAGGGGTAGAAAGGAAGTCAGACAATATAACAACACCGTCACAACAAGCACATCTGCTAATACTAGCAGACCCAACACCAGGTCACAAAGTAAAGGTTTTTAATGATCAGTACAATATGTTGGAATGCTAGGAGCATCAACACCCAAGGCTCTTTGGAAAGACTCCAAAATCTCAAGAAAATGCATAATTTGTCTATGATTGCTATTCTTGAACCTTTTGCAGATAACTCTCAAATCAACAAATACAAGCTTCTTTTGTCTATGGATAATGCTCTTTGTAATAATAATGGCAAAATTTGGCTTTTTTGGACCAATGATATGGAATGTGATATTTTGGAAATTCATGATCAACATATCACTTGTTGGGCCAAACATGATGAACACAATGAGAAATTTATTTTTTCTCTTATTTATGCTAAGTGTAAGGAACACTTAAGAAGACCTCTTTGGGAAAGACTTTATCATATCTCCAATTTGGATAGCCCATGGTGTACGATTGGAGACTTTAATGTCATTACGTCAACTGATGAAAAACATGGTGGCATACCCTATAATATGAACAAAAGTCTGGAATTTATTGATATAATAGAGGCTTGTGGTATTATGGACATAGGCTACAGTGGTCAACATTACACTTGGTGTAATCAAAGATCTGGTGAAGCAAGAGTGTGGAAAAGATTGGATCGAGCCATGGTCAACGATAAATGGTTGGAATGTATGCCACAAACTACTATCTCTCATCTTCCTGCTGTTGGCTCGGACCATTGCCCTTTATTAATGGAAATGGAGGTGAGAATAGCCCAAAAAGTAAAATACTTTAAGTTTTTGCACTGTTGGACTGAAAATAAAAATTTTAAGGATATTGTGCAAAGCTCTTGGCAAGAGGAAGTAAGTGGTGATCCTATGTGGAAACTTCATCAGAAAATGAAGAAATTGGCTTCTACCTTGAGTACATGGTCTAAGAGTGAATATGGCAACATCTTTTCAATGGTTATAGATTTTGAAGAACAGGTTAAAAAGGCGGAGGAGAATGTCATACAAAATAACTCAGAGGAGAATAGAGCCAGACTTCATCTTATTAATGCTCAATACATCAAATACATGAAGTTGGAAACTTCCATACTCAAGCAAAAAACTCAGCTCCAATGGTTCAAAGAAGGTGATACCAATTCCAAATACTTTCATTCTATGATGAGGGGAAGGAGAAGGAAGTTGTTTATCCACAGAATTTGCACAGATGAGGATACTTGGATACAGGGAGATGAGAACATTGCCAAAGAAGCTTGTATGTACTTTCAAAATATTTTCACTGGGAAATCAGACAGAATCAGTGAAGAGGTTCTTAACTGTATCCCCCGGATGGTTACAGATGAGCAGAACCAACTTCTTCAACAAATGCCTAATATGGAGGAATTAAAAAAGGTTGTTTTCTCCATGAATCCTAACTCGGCTCCAGGTCCGGATGGGTTTGGAGGGAAATTTTACCAATCATGTTGGGATATTATTAAGGAAGATGTTCTAAAGGCTGTGCAACATTTCTTTTGTGGAAATATTTTGCCTAAATATTTTTCGCATGCTTGTCTTGTTCTTCTTCCTAAAATTGATCATCCCAATAAATTTTCAGAGTTCAGACCCATCAGCTTGAGTAATTTCTCCAACAAAATTATTTCCAAGATATTTTGTTTCAGATTAGCAGGTATTTTACCTCAGTTTATTTCTGAGAATCAGTCGGGATTTGTTAAGGGAAGAAGTATCTCGGAAAACATTATGTTGGCTCAAGAGATCACTCATCGTATCAAACAACCCAATGAGGGTGACAATGTGGTAATCAAACTCGATATGACCAAGGCATACGATAGAGTGTCATGGTCGTATACTTGTTTGGTTTTGCGAAAAATGGGTTTTGGTGAGAATTTTATTGACCTTGTGTGGAGAATAATGAGCAACAACTGGTACTCTGTTATTATTAATGGGTACAGGCATGGTTTTTTCAAGTCAACAAGGGGTCTCAAACAAGGTGATCCGTTATCGCCGTCCTTATTTATTTTAGGGGCAGAGGTGTTGTCTCGGATGCTTAATATGCTTCATCAACAACAACGTTACAAGAACTTTCAAATGGAAAGTAGAGGCCCACAGATTAATCATCTCAGCTTTGCGGATGATATCATTATATTCTCTTCCACCACTAGAGATACTCTCCATATGATTATGAAAACTCTTGCCACATATGAGTCTGTCTCAGATCAACTCATAAATAAAGACAAGAGTCATTTCATGGTCCCATCGAACGCCCCCATAGAGGTCATCAATATAATTGGAGAAATCACAGGCTTCACTCAGAAAAACAGTCCCATTACCTACCTGGGGTGCCCCCTTTACATTGGTGGTCAAAGAATCATTTACTATTCAGATTTAGTCGCAAAGATCACCAAAAGGATTACGGGATGGCAATCAAGGACTCTTAGTTTTGGTGGGAAGGCTACTATGATCAAACATGTTCTACAATCCATTCCTATCCACACAATGTCAACTACCTCTCCTCCTAAAACAACTATCCGGTATATCAAGAAAGCCATGGCAGATTTCTTTTGGGGTTGGGACAAGGAAAAAAGAAAGTATCATTGGGCCTCTTGGGATACGATGTGCCTCCCTTTGGATGAGGGAGGTATTGGTATAAGACGTCTTGAAGATGTGTGTGTTTCATTACAACATAAACAGTGGTGGATTTTCAGAAGCAAACAAACATTATGGGGTCGATTCTTGAGAGCAAAATACTGTCAAAGGGCTCATCCGGTAGCAAAAAAACTACACACGGGGCAGTCTTTAGTTTGGAAGTTTATGATGAAAAATAAAGCCGTTGCCGAATCCCAAATTCAATGGAGAATCAACTCTGGCAGCAGCTCATTTTGGTGGGATAATTGGTTAGGAGACGGTCCTCTTGCTCCTCAATGCAATCATATCACGAGCCTAAACAACACCACTATTTCTCATTTTCTAATTAATGGAAGATGGAACGAAACATTGCTTCGACAATGGGTTCCTCCATTACTGATTGCAAAAGTTTTGAATACTGACATTAAGTTTCAGGAACACATGCTGGACGAGGCAGTCTGGAAAACTTCTGAGAAAGGGCAGTTCTCCTGTTCTACTGCCTGGGAACACATTCGTCACAGGAAGGAGAAAAATAATTGTAGTAAGAATATCTGGCATAAGTTAATCCCGTTTAAAATTTCTTTTTTAGTGTGGAGGGCATTGCGTGGTAAGCTCCCCACTAACGAAAGAATTATTAAATTTGGGAGGGAGGCAGCCCAATGTTCCTGCTGTTACAACCCTGGGGAAGACACCATAGATCATATATTTGTAACTGGTCATTTTGCTAACAATATTTGGAGGTTCTTTTCTGCAGCTGCAGGGCTACAACATGAGCACTCCACAATTCACACACTGCTGCAGAAATGGAGGAACCTGGCGCAGGCAACTGAAGTGCAGAAGCTGGCAACCAGGCTGCTGCCAGTCATCATTCTCTGGAATCTCTGGAAAAATCGCTGTGCAGCAAAATACGGAGCAAAGCAATCCAACACAGCTCGAGTAAAATTCCTCATTGTCAAAGACTTCAACCATCTCCTCAACACAGCCTATCCATACATCGAATGGCCTAACAATTGGAACTCTCTTATCGAAATGGTGGCAAGGTACAAACATGCTATTATGGTTAAAGAAGTAACGTGGGAGAAACCTCAACAACCATTCCTCAAGCTCAACACTGATGGGAGTGCCCTCAACAACCCCGGGAAAATTGGAGGAGGAGGAATAGTAAGAGATTATCAAGGTAATATGATATATGCATTTACTATTCCTTTGGGTATTGGTACCAACAACCAAGCGGAAATTCAAGCAGCTAGCCATGGTTTAGATTGGTGCATTCAGCATGGATATAGAAAAATACACTTGGAAGTGGATTCAGAATTGGTCATTCATTGGCTTTCGAATCAAACCAACTACCCATGGAACCTACAGCCATACATCCTGGAAATCCACAGAATAGTGCATCAGTTGGAAAGATTCAAGATTACTCATGTCTACAGGGAGGCAAACAACACGGCTGATCGGCTATCCAAATATAGTCACAACACAGACATTGTTCAACACTTTTACATCAAGGATCAATTACCTACTCTTGCGAGAGGAAGCTTCATTCTAGAAAAACTTGGCATGGCTAATTTCAGGAGAAAGAAATTGAAAAGAATCAAGAAACCTCCATGATCGTCTTTGTTATGGTATAGTTTTTATACCGTTTTTGGTTAGGAGCCTATTCACTTAGACTATGCTATTTGGTATAGTCTCATTGAATAGGATACACCTTATATTCTCGTCTTACTTTTGTAAGGGGAGAGTCTCCCTTATTTACGTTTCCTAGATACTTTGTATTGAGAGGAGTCCTCTCTTCTAGGTACATAGTATTTTGGTTTCTCTTTTATTGTAAGGGGATGAGTCGAACTTCCTTTTTGGGAAAGTTGACTTCTGAACCATCTTAGGATAGGAGGTAAGGTTTATGCCCCCCTCCTTGTATCTTTTACTTTTATTAATGTTAAGGCCTGGGGGTGTTGCTCAGCCCCTTACCCCCCCAAGGGTAATTAAAACTAAAAAAAAAAAAAAAAAAAAAAAAAAAAAAAAAAAAAAAAAAAAAAAAAAAAAGAAAAGAGGCACAACAATATGAGAAACATGAAATTTATCATTTCATGAAATAATAACTTTTCATAACATGAATAACATAATGTCATTTAAGACATGTATATCATATGGAGAACATGCAAATTATGCTCCTATGTAAGACTCCAATCATGAACAAGCTATTAAGAGCTCTTTCATTTAAATCTTGAGTAAGAATAGAAGGAAAAGATAGGGATATCATCAATCTTACTACTCAAATCATCATTCCACACTTAGGGTAAACTCACTTAAGAGAAAATCATCTCATTCCAGAGAACTTGGACTTAACCAATTATTCTGGTTAAGCACAACATCCCCCCTTTTGGTATCAAGCTTATGCAAACCCTTCTTAGCATCACCTCCTTCCATCTATCAAGAAGGAACCATTTCCCACTTATTTAGTCACTCACACTCCACTAGGTGAGGAACTCAAGAGATCACAAAATGAGTAGCTAACTTACTCCACAACATATTCATCACTCCAAGTGATCCTTAACCTAGGGAAGTTCAAGGAAAATCAAAATGGGACCATTAAGGACATTCATAGCCTTACCATCTACTCATATTATCCCCCATTTGTGATAAGCCAACTCAAATATTCATCAACTCATGACCTTAAACACCCAGGTCAAAGTAAGTCAAGAACAAATCAACATACTCCTCACGTAAGAGGGTTTGACATCATTAGGGTTTCCCACTCCTAATCTCTTCGCAAGGAGCTTACTAACTCAACCATCAAGAGGTACTCCTCAAGCGCCATTACTCCTATAAGTTTATCACCTAAAGGAACTCATAATAATCAAGTTAGGTCATACAACCCAACTATATCAGGGGCCTTAACTGCACCATGAATACCAAGGGTAATTTTATATCTCATCACATTTTACCACCAAACCCTAGTAAGGTAAGTAGTTCCAGATTCAATACTACAAGGGTCATCACCTTTGGTGGAACCTTCCAACCAACAATGCCTAGGTACTCTCTAAGAAGTTCCTCAATTGACCATACTTAAGATCAAACTTAAAAGACAACTAACCACTTTAAAGTAGGTCAACATCATTTTTTTTTCTCTTAAAAAGTTAAGGGGTGCATACATCCTTCTATGTCAACCTTAGGCAAAGCATAATCCCAACTTATGGAACAAAACCCTTTCTTCCCTTTTTCCCACTCTTAGGATAGGTTCATATAGGGACTAATCAACTAGTCATATGGGTTCTTCCATTAACTAACATACTTTACAATTAACTTTCAAGGTAAGCACACTACCTTCACTTCTTAGGAGAAAGCCTATACAAAAGACTCTAATACACAAGAGGACTACTATGACACTACAACAGAAATAACTTTTAGTAGTATTAAATATTAACATCAGTAAAGACTGCTAAAGCCTCTACCGGCATTAGTTAAGTTCCATACGAACCAATGTTGCTAAAGGCTTTAGATACATATACAAAGAGTTACTCATATACAAAGGGCAACATTCATGTTTCATTATTTACCACATTTCTACAAAATCTTTCAAGCCTATTTCATAACATTACCCTATCATGATACATAACCATAATGCAACCTATCGTTCCAAGGGGACTACATTCAACCATAACAACTCTTAACATACATAGAACTACATCATAACATAAATCCTCAACATATAACCTCAATTCTCACAAGTCATTTATAGCCATAATTGGCATCACATCAAAATATTCTAAATTTACCTTCACATATACTCATCAAGTCATGAAACCACAACAAGCATCAAAACTCACTTTTTTCTCCCTCAAGCCTTGACACATCATCCCTTCCAAGCAATCACATCTAAAAGGCCACTAGACAAGGAAACACAAGAGAGAGATCATATAGATTTAAACTCTATGGCATGACACAAGAGTATGAAGAAATTGGAACTCTATCATTCTATAGCCTCTCGTTCATATATGCCTCTTGACTCACATCAATTAAAAAACTCAACTAGACATGCCATTACGAGACTTTGAAACTTTAGGACTAATCCCAAAACCTTATGCTCTGATACCATGTTTGTCACGATAGGGTCGCACCCCCTAGAAGTAACATGTTGTACTTGACCTCTCGGAGGTCTTATAAAAGCCCATATACATCATTCATCGCATTTCATAGAAAATTTAGTGGAAAACTTAAACTTAAAACATTTATTAGCACATCATATGGTAGAACATCAATTCATATATATATATATATATATATATATATATATATATATATATATATATATATATATATATATATAATATCATAAGTACATAAGTAGACTCTAAGTCTCTTTTTCCATCTTAGAGACAACATCAATAGAGTAGAATAGGGACACAACCCTTAACAACATAAAATAATGTCTAAAATATTGCATAAACTTGTAGAACATCTTTGAAATAGGAAATCCTTGAAGAATAATGGTATTAGTAAAAAGATGAAGAATAATGGTATGCACTAAGTATGACAATCATGCAAAACATGAATTTTAAGAGGACATTTAGATAGAAATCATACATGTCTTTGAGTAAAACTTCGTGAACATTGATAAAATAAGTACTATAGTTCACGTACTTCATATAGACATGTACACTTTTCATATTAACAGTTAAATCTACTTATCAATTTTGAGGCACATTCAACACATACAACAAATTACCTCTCTTTACCTTAAATTCTTTCCTTAATCGACCCTCAAGTGGTACTTAATACAATGTAGCACCTTAATGTCACCAAAGATGTATTTCCACATAGCTTTCATCAATAAAACGACATATATATTCACAAAGTCATAAGCACATCATAGGATATAACCTTCACATAAGAACCATCACCTAAGACAACCCCAAGTCACACTAGTGCAATGTGTAGGTAGCATCCCATAATTCTAGTTACACCAATTGTTCCTAAGAAGCCACCCTAGACTAGGCATATCATATTCAATAAGTCATAACACTTTCACTTATCACTAGACATAAGAGCACATACTTCATAGCATCATATAACGACTCATTCATTTAGTACAACTTTAATCATAACTCATTTAGTTCATATCATAGCTATACCACCATCACAACCCCTTCACAAGCTTACTTGTGCAATGTACGTAAGGAGTTCCATACCCCCACATATACTAAGTAAACTCATTTAGAAGTCATACGTGTAATTTACATGCATAGTCATAATTCATGTCTTAACATAAGCAAAGTTAACCTTAACATGCATTCACACTAATCATACATAAATATAAGTCTTTATTTCATAAGAGGATCCAATTCTATCCTTTATTAAAGTCCACTAGTGCAATGTATCGGTAGGGTACATAGTCCTACCTGTACTAAGTAAACTTCTTAAGGAGTTATGATTAGAATTCATAATATTATCTTAGTTCATTTCTTAACTTTCGGGAGACATACCCATAAGCGACATAGACCAAGTGAGCTACATGGAATCCGGTGTCTTACAACCCCACACAAGAAAAAAGTGTTCTACTTGCCAAGGTAGAACATACATAATAGCTATCTAGGTGGATCCACTAGCTATAACCTACGGGGTCACATAGTTATAGAACAAGGAGATTTTTATTTGAAACCTTGACTTGCTAACGTGGAAGTTTCCATCTCATGAGACAACATCTGTGTTAGGAACGCAGGCTTGCTAACGTTAAGGTTCTCTTGTGGGAAGCCGGACTTGCTAGATGTGAAGTTTCACGACCGGGGATCACCCCTAGACGTAACCGGCTCCATCGTCCTCAGAGAGGACTAAGACTAGCCTCTTAGTATTCGTCATTACATTTCATAGGATAAAACTCGAGAAAATTAAAAACTTTTCATAGATATATAGTGAGGTTTACATAAACCTCTCACGTACTACATATGGAGTTTACTTAGACTCCTCGCATATGAAGCTTACATAGGCTTCTCATTTAGACAACATAATCGATACATAGGAATTAGTCTAATACTTTTTCTCATATTGAACCATTTACACAAGTGCAATTGTTGGACATAGCCAACACAAAGTCAATATGCCATTATAGGCTTATATCAATATTCAAATGATAAAGAAATGAACAATGTCTTTATGACAATACAACTTCAAGGCTAGAGGATAGAAAAGTTAATATCCACGAACATGAGGACCTACCAACTCTTGGAGGAAAGATTCCAAGTCTTTTTCAATCATCCTTTTAGGAATTCAATGCCCGAAACCTANGGTGAAGCAAGAGTGTGGAAAAGATTGGATCGAGCCATGGTCAACGATAAATGGTTGGAATGTATGCCACAAACTACTATCTCTCATCTTCCTGCTGTTGACTCAGACCATTGCCCTTTATTAATGGAAATGGAGGTGAGAATAGCCCAAAAAGTAAAATACTTTAAGTTTTTGCACTGTTGGACTGAAAATGAAAATTTTAAGGATATTGTACAAAGCTCTTGGCAAGAGGAAGTAAGTGGTGATCCTATGTGGAAACTTCATCAGAAAATGAAGAAATTGGCTTCTACCTTGAGTACATGGTCTAAGAGTGAATATGGAAACATCTTTTCAATGGTTATAGATTTTGAAGAACAGGTTAAAAAGGCGGAGGAGAATGTCATACAAAATAACTCAGAGGAGAATAGAGCCAGACTTCATCTTATTAATGCTCAATACATCAAATACATGAAGTTGGAAACTTCCATACTCAAGCAAAAAACTCAGCTCCAATGGTTCAAAGAAGGTGATACCAATTCCAAATACTTTCATTCTATGATGAGGGGAAGGAGAAGGAAGTTGTTTATCCACAGAATTTGCACAGATGGGGATACTTGGATACAGGGAGATGAGAACATTGCCAAAGAAGCTTGTATGTACTTTCAAAATATTTTCACTAGGAAATCAGACAGAATCAGTGAAGAGGTTCTTAACTGTATTCCCCGGATGGTTACAGATGAGCAGAACCAACTTCTTCAACAAATGCCTAATATGGAGGAATTAAAAAAGGTTGTTTTCTCCATGAATCCTAACTCGGCTCCAGGTCCGGATGGGTTTGGAGGGAAATTTTACCAATCATGTTGGGATATTATTAAGGAAGATGTTCTAAAGGCTGTGCAATATTTCTTTTGTGGAAATATTTTGCCTAAATATTTTTCGCATGCTTGTCTTGTTCTTCTTCCTAAAATTGATCATCCCAATAAATTTTCAGAGTTCAGACCCATCAGCTTGAGTAATTTCTCCAACAAAATTATTTCCAAGATATTTTGTTTCAGATTAGCAGGTATTTTACCTCAGTTTATTTCTGAGAATCAGTCGGGATTTGTTAAGGGAAGAAGAATCTCGGAAAACATTATATTGGCTCAAGAGATCACTCATCGTATCAAACAACCCAATGAGGGTGACAATGTGGTAATCAAACTCGATAAGTCCAAGGCATACGATAGAGTGTCATGGTCGTATACTTGTTTGGTTTTGCGAAAAATGGGTTTTGGTGAGAATTTTATTGACCTTGTGTGGAGAATAATGAGCAACAACTGGTACTCTGTTATTATTAATGGGTACAGGCATGGTTTTTTCAAGTCAACAAGGGGTCTCAAAAAAGGTGATCCGTTATCGCCGTCCTTATTTATTTTAGGGGCAGAGGTGTTGTCTCGGATGCTTAATATTCTTTATCAACAACAACGTTACAAGAACTTTCAAATGGAAAGTAGAGGCCCACAGATTAATCATCTCAGCTTTGCGGATGATATCATTATATTCTCTTCCACCACTAGAGATACCATATGATTATGAAAACTCTTGCCACATATGAGTCTGTCTCAGATCAACTCATAAATAAAGACAAGAGTCATTTCATGGTCCCATCGAACGCCCCCATAGAGGTCATCAATATAATTGGAGAAATCACAGGCTTCACTCAGAAAAACAGTCCCATTACCTACCTGGGGTGCCCCCTTTACATTGGTGGTCAAAGAATCATTTACTATTCAGATTTAGTCGCAAAGATCACCAAAAGGATTACGGGATGGCAATCAAAGACTCTTAGTTTTGGTGGGAAGGCTACTATGATCAAACATGTTCTACAATCCATTCCTATCCACACAATGTCAACTACCTCTCCTCCTAAAACAACTATCCGGTATATCAAGAAAGCCATGGCAGATTTCTTTTGGGGTTGGGACAAGGAAAAAAGAAAGTATCATTGGGCCTCTTGGGATACGATGTGCCTTCCTTTGGATGAGGGAGGTATTGGTATAAGACGTCTTGAAGATGTGTGTGTTTCATTACAACATAAACAGTGGTGGATTTTCAGAAGCAAACAAACATTATGGGGTCGATTCTTGAGAGCAAAATACTGTCAAAGGGCTCATCCGGTAGCAAAAAAACTACACACGGGGCAGTCTTTAGTTTGGAATTTTATGATGAAAAATAAAGCCGTTGCCGAATCCCAAATTCAATGGAGAATCAACTCTGGCAGCAGCTCATTTTGGTGGGATAATTGGTTAGGAGACGGCCATCTTGCTCCTCAATGCAATCATATCACGAGCCTAAACAACACCACTATTTCTCATTTTCTAATTAATGGAAGATGGAACGAAACATTGCTTCGACAATGGGTTCCTCCATTACTGATTGCAAAAGTTTTGAATACTGACATTAAGTTTCAGGAACACATGCTGGACGAGGCAGTCTGGAAAACTTCTGAGAAAGGGCAGTTCTCCTGTTCTACTGCCTGGGAACACATTCGTCACAGGAAGGAGAAAAATAATTGTAGTAAGAATATCTGGCATAAGTTAATCCCGTTTAAAATTTCTTTTTTTAGTGTGGAGGGCATTGCGTGGTAAGCTCCCCACTAACGAAAGAATTATTAAATTTGGGAGGGAGGCAGCCCAATGTTCCTGCTGTTACAGCCCTGGGGAAGACACCATAGATCATATATTTGTAACTGGTCATTTTGCTAACAATATTTGGAGGTTCTTTTCTGCAGCTGCAGGGCTGCAACATGAGCACTCCACAATTCACACACTGCTGCAGAAATGGAAAAACCTGGCGCAGGCAACTGAAGTGCAGAAGCTGGCAACCAGGCTGCTGCTAGTCATCATTCTCTGGAATCTCTGGAAAAATCGCTGCGCAGCAAAATACGGAGCAAAGCAATCCAACACAGCTCGAGTAAAACTCCTCATAGTGAAAGACTTCAACCATCTCCTCAACACAGCCTATCCATACATCGAATGGCCTAACAATTGGATCTCTCTTATCGAAATGGTGGCAAGTTACAAACATGCTATTATGGTTAAAGATGTAACGTGGGAGAAACCTCAACAACCATTCCTCAAGCTCAACACTGATGGGAGTGCCCTTAACAACCCGGGGAAAATTGGAGGAGGAGGAATAGTAAGAGATTATCAAGGTAATATGATATATGCATTTACTATTCCTTTGGGTATTGGTACCAACAACCAAGCGGAAATTCAAGCAGTTAGCCATGGTTTAGATTGGTGCATTCAGCATGGATATAGAAAAATACACTTGGAAGTGGATTCAGAATTGGTCATTCATTGGCTTTCAAATCAAACCAACTACCCATGGAACCTACAGCCATACATCCTGGAAATCCACAGAATAGTGCATCAGTTGGAAAGATTCAAGATTACTCATGTCTACAGGGAGGCAAACAACACGGCTGATCGGCTATCCAAATATAGTCACAACACAGACATTGTTCAACACTTTTACATCAAGGATCAATTACCTACTCTTGCGAGAGGAAGCTTCATTCTAGAAAAACTTGGCATGGCTAATTTCAGGAGAAAGAAATTGAAAAGAATCAAGAAACCTCCATGATCGTCTTTGTTATGGTATAGTTTTTATACCGTTTTTGGTTAGGAGCCTATTCACTTAGACTATGCTATTTGGTATAGTCTCATTGAATAGGATACACCTTATATTCTCGTCTTACTTTTGTAAGGGGAGAGTCTCCCTTATTTACGTTTCCTAGATACTTTGTATTGAGAGGAGTCCTCTCTTCTAGGTACATAGTATTTTGGTTTCTCTTTTATTGTAAGGGGATGAGTCGAACTTCCTTTTTGGGAAAGTTGACTTCTGAACCATCTTAGGATAGGAGGTAAGGTTTATGCCCCCCTCCTTGTATCTTTTACTTTTATTAATGTTAAGGCCTGGGGGTGTTGCTCAGCCCCTTACCCCCCCAAGGGTAATTAAAACTAAAAAAAAAAAAAAAAAAAAAAAAAAAAAAAAAAAAAAAAAAAAAAAAAAAAAGAAAAGAGGCACAACAATATGAGAAACATGAAATTTATCATTTCATGAAATAATAACTTTTCATAACATGAATAACATAATGTCATTTAAGACATGTATATCATATGGAGAACATGCAAATTATGCTCCTATGTAAGACTCCAATCATGAACAAGCTATTAAGAGCTCTTTCATTTAAATCTTGAGTAAGAATAGAAGGAAAAGATAGGGATATCATCAATCTTACTACTCAAATCATCATTCCACACTTAGGGTAAACTCACTTAAGAGAAAATCATCTCATTCCAGAGAACTTGGACTTAACCAATTATTCTGGTTAAGCACAACATCCCCCCTTTTGGTATCAAGCTTATGCAAACCCTTCTTAGCATCACCTCCTTCCATCTATCAAGAAGGAACCATTTCCCACTTATTTAGTCACTCACACTCCACTAGGTGAGGAACTCAAGAGATCACAAAATGAGTAGCTAACTTACTCCACAACATATTCATCACTCCAAGTGATCCTTAACCTAGGGAAGTTCAAGGAAAATCAAAATGGGACCATTAAGGACATTCATAGCCTTACCATCTACTCATATTATCCCCCATTTGTGATAAGCCAACTCAAATATTCATCAACTCATGACCTTAAACACCCAGGTCAAAGTAAGTCAAGAACAAATCAACATACTCCTCACGTAAGAGGGTTTGACATCATTAGGGTTTCCCACTCCTAATCTCTTCGCAAGGAGCTTACTAACTCAACCATCAAGAGGTACTCCTCAAGCGCCATTACTCCTATAAGTTTATCACCTAAAGGAACTCATAATAATCAAGTTAGGTCATACAACCCAACTATATCAGGGGCCTTAACTGCACCATGAATACCAAGGGTAATTTTATATCTCATCACATTTTACCACCAAACCCTAGTAAGGTAAGTAGTTCCAGATTCAATACTACAAGGGTCATCACCTTTGGTGGAACCTTCCAACCAACAATGCCTAGGTACTCTCTAAGAAGTTCCTCAATTGACCATACTTAAGATCAAACTTAAAAGACAACTAACCACTTTAAAGTAGGTCAACATCATTTTTTTTTCTCTTAAAAAGTTAAGGGGTGCATACATCCTTCTATGTCAACCTTAGGCAAAGCATAATCCCAACTTATGGAACAAAACCCTTTCTTCCCTTTTTCCCACTCTTAGGATAGGTTCATATAGGGACTAATCAACTAGTCATATGGGTTCTTCCATTAACTAACATACTTTACAATTAACTTTCAAGGTAAGCACACTACCTTCACTTCTTAGGAGAAAGCCTATACAAAAGACTCTAATACACAAGAGGACTACTATGACACTACAACAGAAATAACTTTTAGTAGTATTAAATATTAACATCAGTAAAGACTGCTAAAGCCTCTACCGGCATTAGTTAAGTTCCATACGAACCAATGTTGCTAAAGGCTTTAGATACATATACAAAGAGTTACTCATATACAAAGGGCAACATTCATGTTTCATTATTTACCACATTTCTACAAAATCTTTCAAGCCTATTTCATAACATTACCCTATCATGATACATAACCATAATGCAACCTATCGTTCCAAGGGGACTACATTCAACCATAACAACTCTTAACATACATAGAACTACATCATAACATAAATCCTCAACATATAACCTCAATTCTCACAAGTCATTTATAGCCATAATTGGCATCACATCAAAATATTCTAAATTTACCTTCACATATACTCATCAAGTCATGAAACCAAAACAAGCATCAAAACTCACTTTTTTCTCCCTCAAGCCTTGACACATCATCCCTTCCAAGCAATCACATCTAAAAGGCCACTAGACAAGGAAACACAAGAGAGATATCATATAGATTTAAACTCTATGGCATGACACAAGAGTATGAAGAAATTGGAACTCTATCATTCTATAGCCTCTCGTTCATATATGCCTCTTGACTCACATCAATTAAAAAACTCAACTAGACATGCCATTATGAGACTTTGAATCTTTAGGACTAATCCCAAAACCTTATGCTCTGATACCATGTTTGTCACGATAGGGTCGCACCCCCTAGAAGTAACATGTTGTACTTGACCTCTCGGAGGTCTTATAAAAGCCCATATACATCATTCATCGCATTTCATAGAAAATTTAGTGGAAAACTTAAACTTAAAACATTTATTAGCACATCATATGGTAGAACATCAATTCATATATATATATATATATATATATATATATATATATATATATATATATATATATATATATATATAATATCATAAGTACATAAGTAGACTCTAAGTCTCTTTTTCCATCTTAGAGACAACATCAATAGAGTAGAATAGGGACACAACCCTTAACAACATAAAATAATGTCTAAAATATTGCATAAACTTGTAGAACATCTTTGAAATAGGAAATCCTTGAAGAATAATGGTATTAGTAAAAAGATGAAGAATAATGGTATGCACTAAGTATGACAATCATGCAAAACATGAATTTTAAGAGGACATTTAGATAGAAATCATACATGTCTTTGAGTAAAACTTCGTGAATATTGATAAAATAAGTACTATAGTTCACGTACTTCATATAGACATGTACACTTTTCATATTAACAGTTAAATCTACTTATCAATTTTGAGGCACATTCAACACATACAACAAATTACCTCTCTTTACCTTAACTTCTTTCCTTAATCGACCCTCAAGTGGTACTTAATACAATGTAGCACCTTAATGTCACCAAAGATGTATTTCCACATAGCTTTCATCAATAAAACGACATATATATATATTCACAAAGTCATAAGCACATCATAGGATATAACCTTCACATAAGAACCATCACCTAAGACAACCCCAAGTCACACTAGTGCAATGTGTAGGTAGCATCCCATAATTCTAGTTACACCAATTGTTCCTAAGAAGCCACCCTAGACTAGGCATATCATATTCAATAAGTCATAACACTTTCACTTATCACTAGACATAAGAGCACATACTTTATAGCATCATATAACGACTCATTCATTTAGTACAACTTTAATCATAACTCATTTAGTTCATATCATAGCTATACCACCATCACAACCCCTTCACAAGCTTACTTGTGCAATGTACGTAAGGAGTTCCATACCCCCACATATACTAAGTAAACTCATTTAGAAGTCATACGTGTAATTTACATGCATAGTCATAATTCATGTCTTTACATAAGCAAAGTTAACCTTAACATGCATTCACACTAATCATACATAAATATAAGTCTTTATTTCATAAGAGGATCCAATTCTATCCTTTATTAAAGTCCACTAGTGCAATGCATCGGTAGGGTACATAGTCCTACCTGTACTAAGTAAACTTCTTAAGGAGTTATGATTAGAATTCATAATATTATCTTAGTTCATTTCTTAACTTTCGGGAGACATACCCATAAGCGACATAGACCAAGTGAGCTACATGGAATCCGGTGTCTTACAACCCCACACAAGAAAAAAGTGTTCTACTTGCCAAGGTAGAACATACATAATAGCTATCTAGGTGGATCCACTAGCTATAACCTACGGGGTCACATAGTTATAGAACAAGGATATTTTTATTTGAAACCTTGACTTGCTAACGTGGAAGTTTCCATCTCATG
The DNA here is from genome assembly GCA_032847665.1 of Solanum chilense. Lineage (NCBI taxonomy): Eukaryota > Viridiplantae > Streptophyta > Magnoliopsida > Solanales > Solanaceae > Solanum > Solanum chilense. The sequence continues at coordinate 15,773,201 of CM064968.1, forward strand.
AGACAACATCTGTGTTAGGAACGCAGGCTTGCTAACGTTAAGGTTCTCTTGTGGGAAGCCGGACTTGCTAGATGTGAAGTTTCACGACCGGGGATCACCCCTAGACGTAACCGGCTCCATCGTCCTCAGAGAGGACTAAGACTAGCCTCTTAGTATTCGTCATTACATTTCATAGGATAAAACTCGAAAAAATTAAAAACTTTTCATAGATATATAGTGAGGTTTACATAAACCTCTCACGTACTACATATGGAGTTTACTTAGACTCCTCGCATATGAAGCTTACATAGGCTTCTCATTTAGACAACATAATCGATACATAGGAATTAGTCTAATACTTTTTCTTATATTGAACCATTTACACAAGTGCAATTGTTGGACATAGCCAATACAAAGTCAATATGCCATTATAGGCTTATATCAATATTCAAATGATAAAGAAATGAACAATGTCTTTATGACAATACAACTTCAAGGCTAGAGGATAGAAAAGTTAATATCCACGAACATGAGGACCTACCAACTCTTGGAGGAAAGATTCCAAGTCTTTTTCAATCATCCTTTTAGGAATTCAATGCCCGAAACCTACATATTTGTAGAAAACATAGAAAAATGGGTTAGTACAGCACTTGTACTAAGTACATATATATGCACATAAAATCATTTTAAGACATGCAAGAAAGGGACCATTTATTTAGAAACATGCTAAGTCATTTTGAAAGTCTCTATGCACATACAAGAGGGCATATACAAAACAAGGATCACAATAACATAAGGCATGTTAATTAACAAGCACAACATCATCATAAAGTCATATTAGCATTTCATGTTCATTAGTTCATATCATCAACATTCAAGACCCTTATCAACAATCACATCCCAAGATTACAAGTGCAATGCTCATATGAAGCCCCATAACCCACACAATCAAGTAAATTAGGTAGGAGATCATAAGTATTGCCTTTCTTCATAACACATATCATCATAGATAGTCATCAACATATATAAAAATTTATACAAATACCATGTTCATCAATGTAACCAAAAATCATATCAGTGTAACATCATATAAAGTCAACATTATACATTTCATGATATCATAATACATAATAACATAAGAACAACCTCCTAAAGCTTCCCTCAAAGCCAACTTGTGCAATGTATAGATAGAGTCCCATACCCTACCTACACTAAGTCAAACCCCTTAAGTCACCCTAGTTGGTTCTCATCTTCATTACTTCATTTTACCTTCGGGAACAATTACCTTAACCGACATAGACCACATGAGCTAAATGCGAAATCCAGTGTCATCAAACACTACACCGAAAGAAGGTGGTCTTCTTTCCAAGGTAGTACCATAACATGAACATAGCATTTTAGGTGTATCCACTATATAATATTCTTATGGGGGAAACATAGTTCAAGAACTAAGAGACATGCTTGAGACCCTCTTTATGAACAATTGCAATGTATTCTCTATCTCATGAGAACCATTGTGAACCTACCTTCCCATATTGGGAAGGGACACATCGCATATCTTGTTCGCTCGGTGCTAATCTAAAGTTCCTTTTTGGAATGTCTTTAATCATTTATTAATCATCATAACTTAGTATAGGCAATAAGAGACTAACTCCTTGTATATCATATGATTAGATCATTAGGTATTGCATGAGAATGTCCTTTCATTACAAACCTTCATTTGTGAGATTAAGACATCATCATCATAATATCATAGTAAGGCACATAAGTAATTCATCATAATCTCACAATTCATATAGTCATGAAATTTCATTGCATTCATCATTCCATCACCTACTTAATCTGATCACATACAATACTTCAATTTAACATCATTATCAAGTATTAGCCATTACAATTGAAGTAAGGATACAAGATCACAAGTCTTACCAATTCACCTTAAAAATACTTCTTCAATGGTATTAGCATGAAACGAACCATATTCATCCATCAATAGGCTTAATAACATCATACAATAGTAATCTATACTAGAACTAAGTCAATTGTATCATACTAGCTAAATTAACCTCAACTCATAACCTAGAATTTGGGGAAAAGGGTTCATCATGAATTCTTCAAGAAATAGATCCAATCCAACCAATAAAATGACCCTAGGTAGTCCATCAGTGAATTACAATAGTTAAAACGAGTCTAACAATCAATACATTCGTCAACAAGATCCAAGGTTTGTGGAAATTGGGGAAAGGACATGATATACACAAAAATCCCACAATTAACATCAATTATTTAACAATATACACTTAATTAACCATAGGTAATCAATTCATCACAATTAATCATCAATTTCAAATACAGAAGAAAACCCGTTTGTAGAAGAAAACCCTTGGAATCAGGTGATTTTGAAATCAACTTTGGAAGGAACTCTTGGGGAAAGGAAACCCAAGAGTGAAGAATCCATACCTTAAGGAAGACTTAATCCACGAAATTTGAGAACAAAATTTGATAATTAGGCCTTCTTATCCAAGCTTCCAATGCTCTTCAATGGTGGTTGACTTAGAGAGAGAATTTGGAGAGAAGTGAGAGAGATTTCTGGAATTGATTTGGGTGGTTAATTTTGACTTAAAATTGAACCTAATGAATATATATTCACCCCATAAATTTCCCAAAAAATCCCTCACTTCATTGGGTCTTTTTGTGAGGTCAAATTGATTTAAAAATGACGCGAACAAATCTGGGAAGTGCCTGCACGTCGCTGGGGCAGTTCTGCACGTCGCTGGGGCAGTTCCACATATTTTTTCTGAAATCCAGGTCGAGGTAGAGATCCTGGTGAAGGCCCATGTCTCGAAGAAAATTTTCCTATCCAGTGTAGTCTGCGCGACGTGTGGCAGCCTTGAATTTTCGGCTGCACACAGGCTGCTTTGGCAGCCTGCTCGCCAAAGTTTAGGTCATCCTCAAGGACCTGTTGGGTTTCCTCAGGGAGTCGTGACTAGACGTTTTGACCGTATATACTATATTTTAGATATTTAAAGTATTTTTACAAGTTTTATAATTCATATGACACTCCCAAACCTTCACCAAACACAAGTACATTTACAAGTTCAATTTTGCTAATTTCCGAACATCAATATCTTTCTTTGAAATTGAGGCTCTAATACTTTTAAATAAACTTTATATATTAGTCTAGGTATGGTAACATAATATTAATCATTTTTAGGTAGGTGAGGCTCTAGTCTAAGTTCATAAGACTTTTGAGGTGTTACATTACCCACCCCTTAGGAACATTCGTCCCCAAATGACACCAAAACCTTTTCATAGGGAGAGACAAGACCCAATACTAGAAACCCAACCAAAAACAAGAAGAACATAATCATTATGAGTTACAGCTCATAGGAGTACTTCACAACACCACTCAACACATAAATATGACATTACTCATAGAACTCAAATTACAAGTCACAACATATAAGAGCTCAACTTTTCATAACATATAATAATGAGGAACTACCTTCTCAACCTCAACATGAACTCAAAATAACACAAAAAGTTACCATGTTATTCTTTTCAAGATGATCAAAATACCAAAAATCTCAAGAATGCAAAAACATATATTTCACATTAGTGCAAGTTAACACAAGATTTTTTTTCAAGAAAACTCATTTTGACACAAACCTTTACAAAAATATGCACATACTTAGTCAACAAGCCAAGTTAATATTTATTCATTATTTTAATTAAAAATAGGAACAACTAACCTTAATTAGAAAAAAAGATGAGGACAGCGGGACTTCATGTCAGCCTCGGCCTTCCGTGTTGCTCCCTCAAGTAGGTGGTTTCTCCATAGAACTTTTAAAGAGGACACCACTTTATTCCTCAACTTCTTGGCTTGGCAATCTAGAATTTCCACCGAGACCTCTTGATAGTAAAGGTCTTCATCAACACCTATCCCTTCAATAGGAAGAACGGACACGGGATCACGAAACACTTCTTAAGGATGGAGATATGGTATACTAGATGAACCGAAGCTAGTTCACTAGGTAGTCTCAACTTATGATACCTTTCAGACCCTTTGCAAAACATCATAGGGACCCATATACCGGGGACTTAACTTCCCCGTTTTGTCGAATCTCATCACCCCTTTCATAGGTGAAATCTTCAAATACACTTTATCACCCACTTCAAATTCAAGGTTTCTTATTCTATTGTCGGCATAGGACTTTTGCCAACTATAAGCTATTTTCAACCTATCCCTTATAACCTGAACCTTCTCCAAAGAATCATAGACTATTCCGGGTCCAAGGAGTGACTACTCACACACCCCAAACCACCAAAACAGAGAGCTATATCTCCTACCATAGAGTGTATCAAATTAATCCATGGAAATACTCGAATGGCAGCTATTGTTATAGGAGAACTCAATCAATGACAAGTGACTGTTCCAATTCCCTTTGAAGTCCATCAGACAAGATCGTAACATAAACTATAGGATTTTAATAGTTTGCTCTGCTTGACCATCTGTTTGGGGATGAAAAGCGGTGCTAAGCTTTACTTGTGCACCCAACCCTTTTTGAAAAGACCTCCAAATGCGAGAAGTGAATTATGTACCTCTATCCGATATGATGGAAAAAGGAATACTATGAAGACTCACATTCTCGTATATGTAGATCCTGGCATAATCCTTTGCCGAATAAGTAGACTTGACGGGGATAAAGTTAGCGGATATCATCAGTGTATCCACAATAATCCAAACTGAGTCGTTTTGACTCCGGGTTCGAGGCAACCCAACCAAAAAGTACATATGAATTTCCTCCCACTTCTAAGTAGGAACTTCCAAGGGTCAAACCACTCGGCGTTAGATGCTCGACTTACATGTTGGCAATTTGGACAGCTAGCTACAAACTCAGTTATGTCCCATTTTAGGCCATCCCACCAATATACCTCTTTGAGATCACGATACATTTTGGTGTAACCTGGATGGATAGAATATCGGGAACCATGAGCTTCTTCTAACACCATATTCCTTAAATCATCAACATCCAGTACACATAATCTACCTTGGTACCTTAGCACACCACCCCTCGGGAGAATGACTCATTAACCTTTCTTAGTACCAATTTCTTCAACTCCATCAATAGTGGATAAAGATGTTGGTTAGACTTCACCTCAAGCACTAAAGATGATTCGGAGTTATTATGAACCGTAAAGCCACCATTTGGCGAATATTCCAACCGAACACCCAATCTAGCCAACCTATGAACATCTTTGACTAGGTCTTTCTTACCCTCTTCCACATGAGACACACTACCCATGGTCATACGACTTAGATCACCTGCAACAACATTGGCCTTGCCACGGTGGTAGAGAATACTCATGTCGTAATCTTTTAATAGTTCCAACCATCTTCTTTGTCGAAGATTAAACTCCTTTTGAGTGAACATATTAAAGACTCTTATGGTAGGTATACACATCCACATGAACACCATACAATTAATGCCTCCATACTTTCAAGGCAAACACAATGACCGCTAACTCAAGATCATGAGTTTTGGATAATTCTTCTCCTGTACATTGAGTTGTCTAGAGGCATATGCTACTACCTTCCTATGTTGCATAAGGGCACACCCTAAACACACTCGAGATGCATCACAATATACCACAAAACCCTTCGTACCTTCATGTAAAGTCAACACTGGATAGGAGGAACGGACACAGGATCACCTATCCCTTCAATATGAAGAACGGACACGGGATCACCAAACACTTCTTAATCATGGAGATATGGTATCCTAGATGAACAGAAGTTAGTTCACTACGTAGTCTCAACTTATGCAACCATTCAGACCCTTTACAAAATATCATAGCGACCCATATACCGGGGACTTAACTTCCCCGTTTTGCCGAATCTCATCACCCCTTTCATAGGTTAAATCTTCAAATACACTTTATCACCCACTTCAAATTCAAGGTTTCTTATTCGATTGTCGGCATAGGACTTTTGCTGACTATAAGCTATTTTCAACCTATCACTTATAACCTGAACCTTCTCCAAAGAATCATAGACTCTTCTGGGTCCAAGGAGTGATTACTCACACACCTCAAACCACCAAAACGGAGAGCTATATTTCCTACCATAGAGTGTTTCAAATTCATCCATGGAAATACTCGAATAGTAGCTATTGTTATAGGAGAACTCAATCAATGACAAGTGACTGTTCCAATTCCCTTTGAAGTCCATCACACAAGATCTTAACATAAACTATAGGACTTTAATAGTTTGCTCCGCTTGACCATCTGTTTGGGGATGAAAAGCGGTGCTAAGCTTTACTTGTGCACCCAACCCTTTTTGAAAAGACCTCCAAATGCGAGAAGTGAATTATGTACCTCTATCCGATATGATGAAAAAAGGAATACTATGAAGACTCACAGTCTCGTATATGTAGATCCTGGCATAATCCTTTGCCGAATAAGTAGACTTGACGGGGATAAAGTGAGCGAATTTCATCAATCTATCCACAATAATCCAAATTGAGTCGTTTTGACTCTGGGTTCGAGGCAACCCAACCAAAAAGTACATATGACTTTCCTCCCACTTCTAAGTAGGAAATTCCAAGGGTCAAACCACTCGGCGTTAGATGCTCGACTTACTTGTTGGCAATTTGGACAGCTAGTTACAAACTCAGTTATTTCCCTTTTTAGGCCATCCCACCAATATACCTCTCTAAGATCACGATACATTTTGGTGTAACCTGGATGGATAGAATATCGGGAACCATGAGCTTCTTCAAACACCATATTCCTTAAATCATCATTATCCGGTACACATAATCTACCTTGGTACCTTAGCACACCACCCCTCGAGAGAATGACTCATTAACCTTTCTTAGTACCAATTTCTTCAAGTCCATCAATAGTGGATCAAGATGTTGGTTAGACTTCACCTCAAGCACTAATGATGATTCGGAGTTATTATGAACCATAAAGCCACCATTTGGCAAATATTCCAACCGAACACCCAATCTAGCCAACCTATGAACATCTTTGACTAGGTCTTTCTTACCCTCTTTCACATGAGAAACGCTACCCATGGTCATACGACTTAGATCACCTGCAACAACATTGGCCTTCCCACGGTGGTAGAGAATACTCATGTCGTAATCTTTTAATAGTTCCAACCATCTTCTTTGTCGAAGATTAAACTCCTTTTGAGTGAACATATTGAAGAATCTTATGGTCGGTATACACATCCACATGAACACCATACAATTAATGCCTCCATACTTTCAAGGCAAACACAATGACCGCTAACTCAAGATCATGAGTTTTGGATAATTCTTCTCCTGTACATTGAGTTGTCTAGAGGCATATGCTACTACCTTCCTATATTGCATAAGGGCACACCCTAAACCCACTCGAGATGCATCACAATATACCACAAAACCCTTGGTACCTTCATGTAAAGTCAACACTGGAGCGGAGGAACAGAAACTGGATCACCTATCCCTTCAATTGGAAGAACAGACACGGGATAACCAAACACTTCTTAAGCATGGAGATATGGTATACTAGATGAACCAAAGCTAGTTCACTAGGTAGTCTCAACTTATGAAACCTTTCATACCCTTTGCAAAGCATCATTCGGACACATATACCGGGGACTTAACTTCCCCGTTTTGTCGAATCTCATCACCCCTTTCATAGGTGAAATCTTCAAATACACTTTATCACCCACTTCAAATTCAAGGTTTCTTCTTCTATTGTCGGCATAGGACTTTTGCCGACTATAAGCTATTTTCAACCTATCCCTTATAACCTGAACCTTCTCCAAAGAATCATAGACTATTCCGGGTCCAAGGAGTGATTACTCACACACCTCAAACCACCAAAACGGAGAGCTATATCTCCTACCATAGAGTGTTTCAAATTCACCCATGGAAATACTCGAATGGTAGCTATTGTTATAGGAGATCTCATTCAATGACACGTGACTGTTCCAATTCCCTTTGAAGTCCATAACACAAGATATTAACATAAACTATTGGATTTTAATAGTTTGCTCCGCTTGACCATCTGTTTGGGGATGAAAAGCGGTGCTAAGCTTTACTTGTGCACCAACCCTTTTTGAAAAGACCTCCAAATGGGAGAAGTGAATTATGTACCTCTATCCTATATGATGGAAAAAGGAATACTATGAAGACTCATAGTCTCGTATTTGTAGATCCTGGCATAATCCTTTGCCATATAAGTACACTTGACGGGGATAAAGTGAGCGGATTTCATCAATCTATCCACAATAATCCAAACTGAGTTGGTTTGACTCCGGGTTCGAGGCAACCCAACCAAAAAGTACATATGAATTTCCTCCCACTTCTAAGTAGGAACTTCCAAGGGTCAAACCACTCGACGTTAGCTGCTCGACTTACTTGTTGGCAATTTGGACAGCTTGCTACAAACTCAGTTATGTCCCTTTTTAGGCCATCCCACCAATATACCTCTCTGAGATCACGATACATTTTGGTGTAACCTGGATGGATAGAATATCGGGAACCATGAGCTTCTTCTAACACCATATTCCTCAAATCATCAACATCCGGTACACATAATCTACCTTGGTACCTTAGCATACCACCCCTCGGGAGAATGAGTCAACCTTTGTTAGTACCAATTTCTTCAACTGCATCAATAGTGGATTAAGATGTTGGTTAGACTTCACCTCAAGCACTAAAGATGATTCGAAGTTATTATGAACCATAAAGCCACCATTTGGCGAATATACCAACCGAACACCCAATCTAGCAAACCTATGAACATCTTTGACTAGGTCTTTCTTACCCTCTTCCACATGAGATACACTACCCATGGTCATACGACTTAGATCACCTGCAACAACATTGTCCTTGCCACGGTGGTAGAGAATACTCATGTCGTGATCTTTTAATAGTTCCAACCATCTTCTTTGTCGAAGATTAAACTCCTTTTCAGTGAACATATTGAAGACTCTTATGGTCGGTATACACATCCACATGAACACCATACAATTAATGCCTCCATACTTTCAAGGCAAACACAATGACCGCTAACTCAAGATCATAAGTTTTTGATAATTCTTCTCCTGTACATTGAGTTGTCTAGAGGCATATGCTACTACCTTCCTATGTTGCATAAGGGCACACCCTAAACCCACTCGAGATGCATCACAATATACCACAAAACCCTTGGTACCTTCATGTAAAGTCAACACTGGAGCGGAGGTAAGCCTATCTTTTAAAATTTTGAAGCTTCTTTCACATGCCTCCGACCACTCAAATTTAACACTCTTTTGGGTTAAGGTAGTCAAAGAAGAAGCAATGGACGCAAACCCGTCCACAAACCTCCTATAGTACCCGGCTAAACCCGAGAAATTTCTAATGTTGATTAGAGTCAATGGTCTAGGTCAATTATTAACCGCTTGAGTTTTATTTGGATCGACCTCCGTACCCTCACTTGAGATAGTATGACCAAGAAACGCCACCGATCTCAACCAAAACTCACACTTGCTATACTTAGATAATAGTTGGTATTCTTTAAGGACTTGAATTACCACCCTCAAGTGGTCCATGTGTTCACCCTCATTCTTTGAATATACCAAGATATCATCAAAAACAATCACAAAATAGTGAAAGTAGTCTTAAAACACCTTATTCATTAGGTCCATAACCAAAGGACATCACTAGGAACTCATAGTAATCATACCTAGTTCGAAAAGCCATTTTAGGTTTATCCTCACCTCTCACCATAGGTTGGTGATACCCCAATCTCAAGTCAATCTTAGAAAAGTAGCTTTCCCCTTGGGGTTTATCAAACAAGTCATCAATATGAGGGAGAGGATACTTGTTCTTAATGGTGACCTTATTGAGTTGATGATAATCAATGCACATCCTAAGGGACCCATCCTTCTTCTTCACAAACAATGCCGGAGCACCCCATGGAGAACTACTAGGTTGAATGAAACCTTTATATAGTAAATCTTTTAGTTGAGCCTTCAACTCTTTCAATTCGTCCGGAGCCGGTAAGGAGGAATTGAAATGGGATTAGTATCCGGTAATAAGTCAATACAAAAAGCAGTTTCCCGTTTAGGAGGAATTTCTAGCAAGTAATCCGTAAAGACTTCTGGAAATTCCCTCACTACGAGGACCGACTTAACAGGAGGATTTTTGGAGTCTAGATCTTTGACTCTTACAATATGGTTTAAACACCCTTTAGAAATCATATTACGATCCATAAAAAAGAAATGATACGACCTATAGGAATTGAGTTACCTCCCTTCCACTTTAAGACGGGTTCATTAGGAAATTTAAACTTGACTACCCTTGTTCGATAATCAAAGGAAGTAAAACAAGCATGAAACCAATACATTCCCTAAATAGCATCAAAATCAACCATATAAAGTTTTTACCAAATCCACCGATCTAACTCTATTGGACAAAGATATAGGACAACTCCTAAAGATTCTTCTAGCCACCACGGAGTCACCCACCGGGGTAGTAAGCGAAAAAGGTTCAATCAACACATTGGGTAGAACATCTAACTTTTTAGCTACTAGAGGAGTTACAAATGATAAAGTAGCACCGAGATCTAGTAAAACATAAACATCAGTAGAGAAGACTTGTAACATACCGGTGACCACATTGGGAGACTCCTCATGTTCACCCCTAGAGCGGAGAGCATAGAAGCTGTTCCTCTTTAGATTTTCGGAACTAGTAACGCTTGCTTGAGATTGACCACTCCCCTTCTCTTTACTCCTCACATTAGGAAAATACCTAACCTTATGACCACTCTTTCCAAACCCAAAGCAATTTTTCATCCCAACTAGACACTCACAATGCTTTATACAAAACTTGGCACAAATAGGTTTCTTGCTAGGTGAATTCCCGCTTCTTCCTATTTGGGACTTAGTGTTAGACACCCTATCCTTGTTAGACTTGAGAAATTTGTAAGGAACTTGGTGGAAAACCTCTTCTCGAACCTAGGCTTGTCTTGAATTTCAAGACTACCCTTGGAAGTACCTCCCTCAAATGACTTGGCCCTCTTAAACTCCCTATTCTTCCTCTTTGTCGAGTTTTCTAAACTTTTTAAGCATGGAACATCAACCTAGAAATATCTATGTTTTCATGGAGCATCATTTAACGACACTCTTTAACAAAATCATCAAACACTCCCATAACAAAGGGACTCATCTCATCCCTTGGGTTAGACACCATGAAAGGAGGATACTTGGACAATTTGGTGAACTTCAAGGAGTAATCTTGCACACTCCTACCTCCTTGATGAAGGTTGATGAATTCCTATACTTTGGCCTCTTTTTTCTCCCTTGGTAAGAACCGATAAAGGAAATACCTTCTAAAAACTTCCCAAGTGATAGGACCCGCTTTCATGGCCCTATTGTCTCTCCATTGGGTGTACCATTTTTGAGATACATCTTGAGTTGATAGGAAGCTAGCTCGGCCTTTTAATTTAAATTCAACCTCCATAGCACAAAGGATCTTGTAGACCTCATCAATAAAGGCTTGGGGGTCCTTATTCACTTTTGACCCATAGAACATAGGAGGGTTCATTCCAGTGAAGTCCGTCAAGCCGGAAGCCTTACTGCTTGCATTTTGTTGAACACGGGGTCCAACCTCCCTATTTGCTTGAGCCACCATGGCTTGAGCTTGAGTATCTACCGCTTGTGCTTGGGTAGTCATAGATTGAGACAAAGTCACAAATGCCGACCTTATATCTAGATCCGTCATAGGTGGAGGAATGACCGGAGCTTGGTATCTTGTGGAGGAGCTTGGTTGCCTTGAGGAGGCGCTCCCGCATTAGCCAAATATTCCTCCACTCTCCTTGTAGTCATCCTTCTAGTATTCATCTTCTATATTCACAAGAAAATAATTAGAATAAAAGGACACGACATGACTTTCTAGATTACCAATAAGTGAGAATTCCTAAGCGCCATATAGCCTCTCATCCATAAGTATGGCGCGCTTCACACCCATGAACAAGACTCTATGTAAACGTGGTTCAATGACATCAATATTAATATTTCTTAACCTTATGTTCAGATACCAAGTTTATCACGACCAGAGAGCACCCCTTAGACGTAACTGGCGTCGTCATCCTCGGAGAGGACTAAGACTAGCCTCTTAGCATTCGTCATTACATTTCACAGGTTAAAATTTGGAAAAATTTAATTTTTTCATTGATATATAGTGAGGTTTACATCGACATATCACATTCTACGTACGGAGTTTACTTAGACTCCTCACACATGAAGCTTACATAGGCTTCTCATTTAGACAACATAATCGATACATAGGAATTAGTCTATTACTTTGTCTCATATTGTACCATCTACATAAGTACAATTGTTGGACATAGTCAATACAAAGTCAATATGCCATTATAGGTTTACATTAATATTCAAATGATAAAAGAAGGAACGATGTCTTTATGACAATACACCACTTGTTTAAAGTATGAATATATGCACATTAAATCATTTGAAGACATGCATGAAAGGGACTATCTCTTTAGAAACATGCTAAGTCATTTTGAAAGTCTCTATGCACATAAATAAGGCATATACAAGACAAGGATCACAACATAAGACATGTTGATTAACAAGGACAACATCATCATAAATTCATATTAGCATTTCAAGTTCATTAGTTTATATCAACATTCAAGACCCTTATAAACAATCCCATCACAAGCTTACAAGTACAATGCTCATGTGAAGCCACATAACCCCACACTATAAAGTAAATTAGGTAGGAGATCATAAGTAGTGCCTTACTTCATAACACATATCATCATAGGTAGTCATCACCACATATAGCAATTTAGACCAATACTGTCACGACCCTCATCCTAGAAGTTAGGGAATGCCTTAGGTCCTGGACCGGCTTACTTGACCTCTTGGAGGTCTTGTACAAGCCCTTCCGTGTCTTTCGTCGCATATAAACATATGAAAAGTAGTACGGAATTAAAACTTTTCACAACATTCTATAAGTCTATAAAAATATCTTTTGTATAAAACTCATAGGAAATACTAAGTCTTATTTCATCAAATATTAGACACAAGAATACTTGCGACATGACCCATATAATACGAATATAGAAATACTTAGTCTACTGCAATACTTCAATAAAAGAAATTAAAGACATCTACGCCCTCGAGTCAAATGAGGAAATACTTCAATTTGCTTGAACAATCTTCTAATCCAAGCTTAGCTCCCAAAAGCACCTTCACCTATAAATCACTTTAGAGATATATAAAAGCATGAAATTCGTACAAACACATGTACTAAGTATGACATAATGCAAAAAATCATGAATCAGACATTTATTGGAAATATGCATCTTTTGATTTATATATCATAAAATAAGCACAAGAAAAACATTTAAGATCTTAGAAACACATAAGAAGTCACTTAATTCTCACATATTTAGAAACAACTTACGGTGAACTAATTCACTGTTACAATGAACTTCTTCAGTGTGACAGTGAAGCCTATTAACTTTACATAGAACAATTTCTAGCATATAAATCCCTCACTAAATCTATCCTAAGACTCACCTAAGTAAGACAAAGAGAGACCTCCCATACAACCTCTCTAGGCACACCTAAATGATTCTTAAAACCACCTTAATGAGCTACACACACTTACAATATATCAAGCACATAAACATGAAATGCTCTTACAAAAGGTGATTTGAAGATTCACTTGAGTGAGTTGTGAAGCGACCGCCCATACAATCCCTTTCACAGACACTTAAGAGATACTATAGATTACCTAGGATAACATCATTCTCACATAATACACCCATATACATACAATATGACATTCTCCCTTCTAAAGGTTATCAAAAGACTTACTCAAGTAAATCAACAAGATAATGTCTATGTTGACCTCTTCAAAATTATCTAAGTACCCCTTAAGACTACCTAAGTTTGGATCTTGTCTATTTAATCAACTATCTTCCCTAACTAGAGTCATTATTAAGACTTATCTAGGTAAGATACAAAGTGACCATTCCTATGCCCCCTTCACACCTTAAATAGACTACTATTAACTACTCGAGATAAGTACTTATTCATTTAACGTGCTTTCTTAACTTATATTATTACATTTATTAGTTCATTTAAGATACATTCATTACATAACGGACATTCAAATAATAGTCTTGGATAAGACTTAGGGACTCTCACTCATACCTTCAAAGCCTATTGTGCAATGTCTAGATATCGTCCCGTACCACCACCTAAACTTCATAGAATTTCTCTAATGCTAATTTGTATCCCATATTATGAGAAAAGGCAATAAATGACATAATCCATGGTAGCCAATCATGGAATCCGGAGTTGTAACCTCCTCCGATGGAGAGTGTTCTACTTGCCAATGGTTGAAGTTGGACACATCCCATGTAGGCACATGATTAAGTAATATGAAGGGAGTAATTTGTAGTCTAGTATTGTTCTTCACTAGAGCTACTTCCCAAACCATACTCACTCGGTGCTAGCCTTTTTTCTCATAGAGTAATTTACATTGAAGGATCATACAAAGTGGTTCCATATCAAGTTCATAACCCAATCACATTCACCCTACCAAAGAGGTCCCCTAAGGTTACCTTACAGTGGCGACAAGATAGCTCTTAATGTCTTTCCTACGGATGATATGATGCCGTTCCATCTAACCAACCTTATGTCCATCATTCATTACAAGAAGGATACCATTATGACTTTCAACTTCAAGGTTCATTACCTAACCATTAGGTTAAAGATTTCACATAAAGGACCATCTTATTATCATTAAAGGTCTCATATCATTCATACATTCAATACTAAGAGCCTTTATCATCCTAGGTCAAGATATATCTTCTTCACATTCATACATGTATCAAGTAAGGTACACAAGTCTACCAACACAAGACACAACTTACTTCACATATACATATCATTCTAGATGCACAAACGCACAACCAACATCATCATCAGGTCACCCTATCCACTACTATAACATCATCAATACAACCATCATAGACCCATATAGTCAAGTAGGAATAATCATGCATCAACTCTAAGACTACACACATAAAGACATAGTCGTAGTGAAATATGATCACCTAACAACATCAATAGAAAAATACATACTTTCACTTAATCACAAGTAGATTAATATGACCATAATTCAAATAAATAAACTACATAAATCATCATAATATTTCAAGCTGTGCCGATAAGGCCATGATCATCATAATACATAAAGTAACGCCAACAAGGCCACATTATTCACGTAGCACCGCCACCATAAGTGGACCATACAATAACAACATATTTGAAGAGTTAAATTACTTAAAACAAATATAAATAAGGTAGCGTACCACCAATCCATTCTCAACACTTCAATCAAAAGCTAAATCATCCAATTCAATTAAGGCCCTTACCCATGTCCATGAACATCAATTCAATACAAAGACTATAATACTCAATGAAACAAGGTCAATTAAAATAAAGATTTAACAATATAATACAACTTACACATCAATTGGATGTAATGCTTACATCATTCAATAGCCCATAGAAAACTACACTAGAATTCCTAAGCAACTTAATATCAAGTAACCCATAAAGTAGTCAAAAACTAGGGTTCATCAATTACATGGGTTTATAGGTTAATTAAGTAAAAATGATATAATTAACAACAGTTCAATCAATATCCAATGGTTTAAAACCTTTAATGCAAGAATCCTTGGATAGATTTCAATTTAGAAACTCATTTTTTGTGAAGTCTTCGAAAATCACTTTTAAGATTGACTCCTTGATGAATAGATTTTAAGGATAAAAACCCATACCTCAATGATTTTACTAAATTAATTTAATGAAGAATCACCACTCAAATATCCATTCCAATCTCTTCCTTGAGTTTTGGCTTCAATGGAGTTCTAGAGAATTTCAATGATATTTTGGGGTTTTGATTTTTCAAGAATGAATTCTCTTAAGTGTCTAAGGCTTATAAACATGTTTAAAATTCCCATATTACTCATAAGTAACCGCCCAAAGTCTTATTTGGATGTGGGATGAAATTACCATTTCACCCCTTGGAGTACGCTGTGCAGGTAATGAAGACCCAATCAACGGACAACATCTACTGGGCATCGTCCAATCGACGGCCCATGCTGGTCATCTTCATTTGGGACTGAACCTTGAAAATTGGATCTTAATATACCTAATCTAAGTACCCGTTGATGCCACCACCTACGTGGCGTCGACTAGGCCACTGTCCGACGTTTGCCATCCGTAGGTGGGACTGCGTTGGGTAGTTTTAGCCACCAACGTGGGTTCTTCCTCAAGGACCCTTGAATGGTCCTTGGGGATGTTTACCGGACGTTTCCAACCCAATTATGTTTGTATACGAGTTTATGACCTCCCACATAAATTTTATTAAAAACAAACACGTAATACTCGACGAAACATGCATAGAGACACAACGTCATTTCAAGGCAACCTTTCGAATGTCATGGACATTCTTGGACATTTGACCTACAAACTTCATGAAACTTGTCACAATGCCTATAAAACTATCATAAATCATATAAGGACATCATAAGCTCACGCAACACACATATAGACACATAACCCCACATGAGGCACATAAGTGACTTAGTCGTCGAACATCTTGGTCGTCCCTTGACATTTGACTTTTAATGCACCTAAATCTTAGACACTGCATCAATACCACATTATAAGCCATTTTAGGACTGTATACACTAACGACAAACATTTTAGGCTCTAGCTTCACCTAAGTCATTTTTGAGGTATTACATTCTCCCTCACTTGGACAACATTCGTCCTCAAATGACACTTGCCACTCTCCGAACACTTCCAAGAATAGAGATTCAACTAAGATTCAACTAACAACTCATAACCATACCACATAACACATTATACAATACAAACATCTAAAATAAACATAAACTTCAAATAATCAAGAGAATAACAATACAATAAGAAACTGAAAGAAATTCTATAACTCATCATGCCATAAAACTTGCATCCTTCATTCCAAATAGAAAAAACTCATTTTATATTCAATATCATGCTCATATACATCAGTTATAACCACATTAAAACAATTTTTAACCTAATAATGAATTAGTCAAAATTGTCAAAATGTTATATTGAGCATGCAATGGTACAGTGATGTTGCTTCAAAAATCCAAAAATGCAATTTTAAGGCAATTCATGATGGAAACATGCTAATATGCCATTTAAAATCATGTAAACGCATCTTAACACATAATCATAACTTCATAAAATACACAATGTAAGAAATAAATGAAATTTAATTTCAACATGACTTCTAAACACAATGCACATGCAACATACTTCTATGACCTTCTAGCCCATCTACTAACCGTACTCCCCCACTTAAAAGGAAATCATATCACTACATAAATACAAGAACTTATAATCATAATCATAACCTTCATCCAACTTTGCTCCTCTAGTCTGGAGTGCTTAGAATGGTCTCTTCTTTGGAGCATCATCTTTTTGAACATTAGTAGCAACTTGCTTACCATCTCTAGTAGCAATATTAGGACAATCCCCCACTTTGTGTGTTTTCACATCGAGAAATATTTGCAGATGTTCACCTTTACCACATCCAAAAAAACTCCCATACCCAATATACACTCCCCATACTGCTTCTTTCCACAAGTATTACAAGTACGCTTGCCATTTTGAGAACCACCTCCTTTCTCAAATTTCACCTTATCACCCCTAGGTTCTTCTTAGGTTTGAGCCCTCTTCTTGGACCTAGGTTGACTTTGATCACTTGAAACACTCCTCTTCAAGTTTTTAGCAATCCTACCAAGTTTAGACTCCTCAATTGATTGAGCATACACGATGATACTAGCTAGGGTCATATCATCATATAGCATTGCCGTATGGCATTCTTCTTTTACTAGGCCGGCAAACCTGGTCACAAACCTATTCATCTAATCCCGAGGGTTAGACACAAGGGATGGAGTAAACATAGACAACCTAGAGAAATTCAAACAATACTCCTCAACAATCATATTGCCTTGCTTGAGATTGAAAATCCTCAACCTTAACCTTCCTTCTGTGACGGGGAAAGTACTTTCCTAGAGAAACTTCCATAAAATCTTCCCACTCAACTGACCTATTGTCTTTCCATTGAGTGCACCACACTTGAGAAACCTCTCTAAATTGATACGAAGCTAACGTCTCCTTCTCCCTAGAAGTCACCCCCATGGCACTCAACACCTATAAACTCCATTTAGGAACTCTTGGGGATCCACTCCCACCTTAGAGGCTAGAAATATAGGAGGCTTTATCCTCAAAAAATCTCTCAATATAGATGTCATAGTTCTCTCCACAATATTAACTCTAGGTGCAATACCCATATTCACATGGGTAGTCAAAGCTCGGGATATAGCAAGCAAAGCCTTTCTAATATCCCCAATAGTCATGTCTGGGGGAATAACTGGAACCTCATTACCTTGACCTCCAATACGGACTTGATCAACTTGAGCACCTTGAGCACCTTGACGAACTTGCTCAACTTCCTCAACTTGAGGAAGAATCTCCTCATCCACCCTTCGTTCATCCAACCTTCTAGCGGCCATCCTTCTAGTATTCATCTTGCTATAAACAAAAGAAAAACCATAAGAAAAGAGTACTCTTAAATTTTACTCTATGACACAACATAGGAGTAGAAAATAAGGGAAACTCTACCGTCCTATAGCCTCTCGCACATAGATGTATCGCAACTAACACCGATAATCGTGACTCTACTAAACGTGACTTGATGAGACCTTTTGATTTCTAAGACCACTTTCATAACTTAGGCTTTGATACCAAGCTTGTCATGACCCACAACTATACCCTAGAAGTTATAGGCGTTCCTTAAGTCGTGGACCGACATACTTGGCCTCTCGGAGGTCTTGTACAAGCCCTTCCATATCGTTCATCGCATATAAACATATGAAAAGTAGTGCGGAATTAAAACTTTTCACAATATTTTATAAATCTTTAAAAATATCTTTCATATTAAACTCATAGGAAATACTAAGTCTCATTTCATCACATATTAGAAACAAGAATTCTTGGGACACACCCATACAATAGAATAAAGAAATACATAGTCTATTACACTACTTCAATAAAAGTAATAAAAGACATCTATGCCCTCAAGTAAAATGAGGACATACTTCAACTAGCTTGAAAAATATTCTAGTCAAAGATTAGATCCCAAAAGCACCTTGACCTATGAATCACTCTAGAGATACATAAAAGCATGAAATTAATACAAACACATGACTAAATATGGCATAATGCATAAAAATCATGAAAATGGACATTTATTAGAAATATGCATATCATATATAAACACAAGAAAACATTTAACTTCTTAGAAAGACATAAAAAGTCAATCAATTTATCACATTTTTTGGAACAACCTTAAAGTGAACTTCTTCACTGTCACACTCAAGTCTATCAACTTAACATAGAACACTTTCTAGCATGTAATTCTCTCAATAAAAGCTATCCTAAGACTCACTTAATTAAGACAAAGAGAGACCGCCCATACACCCTTTCTAGGAACACCTAAATGATTCTTAAGACCATATATAATGATCTACACACACTTAAAATACATCAAGCATATAAACAAGAGATCCTCTTACCAAAGGTGATTCTAAGATTCACTTGAGTGAGTTGTGAAGCGACCGCCCATACAATCCCTTTCACACACACATAAGAGATCCTATAGATTACCTAGGAAAGATCATTCTCACATGATACACCCACATACGTATATTATGACATTCTCCCTTCCAAAGTTTATCAAAAGACTTAAGTAAAACAAGAAGAGAATGTTCATGTGAACCTCTTCAAGATTACTAAGTAATCCTTAAGAGTACCTAACTTTGGATCATGTCTACTTAATCAATCATTTTCCCTAACTATAGTCATTGTTAAGATATATCTAGGTAAGATACGAAGTGACCAACTATGCACCCTTCACACTTTAACTAAACAACCCTTAACTCTCTTTATAAGTACTTATTCATTTAACATGCTTTGTTAACTTATGTCATTACATTCATTAATTCATTTAAGGGACATTTATGATATAAATAACATTCAAATAATGGTCTTTGAGAATACCTAGGGACACTCACTAACACTTTCAAAGCCTATTATGCAATGTCTACTAGATAGCCTCCCATACAACAACCTAAACTTCAAATAAATTCTCTAATGCTAATATGTATCCATATGATAAGAATAGGCATTAACCGACATAGACCATGCTAGTAAATAATGGAATCCGGAGTTGTAACCAACTCCGATGGAGGGTGTTCCTTGTCAATGGTAGAACTTGGGCACATCCCATGTAGGCACATGGATAAGGAATATGAAGGGATTACTTTGTACTCTATGATTGTTCTTCACTAGAGCTACTTCCCAAACAATACACACTCGGTTCTAGACTTTTTTCTCATAGAGTAATTTACATTAAAGGATCATACATAGGGGATCCATATCAAGTTCATAGTCCAATCACATTCAACCTTTAATGCAAGAACCCATGGATATATTTCAATTTTGAAAACTCATCTTTGTGAAGTCTTTGAAAATCACTTTGAATATTGTATCCTTTATGAATAGAGTTTCAAGGATAAAAAACAATACCTCAACGCGTAAAACTCTACGAAACATGCATAGACACTCAAAGTCGTTTCAAGGCAAACCTTTTGAACATCATGGACATTCTTGGGCGTTTGACCTCCAAACTTCATTAAACTTGACACAATACCTATAAACACTATAATAACTTATATAAGGATCCGTAAGCTCATGCAACACACATATAAAAACATAACCCAACACTAGGCACATAGGTGACTTAGTCGTCGAACGTCTTGGTCGTCCCTTGACGTTTGACTTCCAATGCACCTAAATATTTAGAATGCCTAAATATCACATTATAAACCATTTTAAGACCTTATACACTCATTAAAAACTTGTTAGGCTCTATCTTCACCCAAGTAATTTTTGACATATTATGAATACCGTGTCATCAATGTAACGAACATTAGATAAGAGTAGCATCATATAAAGTCAACATAATACATTTCATGATATCATAATACATAATAAAATAAGAACAACCTCCCAAGACTTACCTCAAGGCCAACTTGTTCAATGTATAGATGGAGTCCCATACCCCTACCTACACTAAGTTAAACCCCTCAAGTCACCCTAGTTAGTGCTCATCTTCATTACTTTATTTTACCTTCGGGAACAATTGCCTTAGCCGACATAGACCACATGAGCTAAATGTGAAATCAGTGTCATGAAACCCTATAAAGGGATCAGGGGGCTTTATGATTGGAGAAAGAGAAGGGGCATAATTGGTGTGTCACTCGGTCGATGGTGGAACCCGTAGGAAGGGGGGACGACCTATCGAATTCACATCAGAAATCGCCAACATGAACACAAACAAAATCTTGAATTGCATATAGAAAGAAAACGAACCACTTCTATTATCGGAGCTGAGGTATATGAAGAATGGATTTTTGGTCCACCGAAAGAAGAGTCCACTTGACATTGTTGTACCTTAATATAAACATAGCATTCTAGGTGGATCCACTAGCTAGTATTCCTATGGGCACAACATAATTAAAGAACTAGGAGACATTGCATTGTAATCTCCATCTCATGGGAACAATTGTGAACCTAGTTTCCCATATTGGAAAGGAACTCCTCTCATATCTAGAACGCTCGATGTTAAGCTTAAGTGCCTTTTTGAAATGACATTAAGCTTTTATTAATCATCGTAACTTAGTATAGGCCATAGGACTAACCCATTGTATATCATATCATTATCTCATTAGGTAGTACATAAGAATGTACTTTCATTACAACCCTTCATTTATTAGATTAACACACCATCATTAATCATACAATAGTAAGGCACATAAGTGATTCAATCAACCTTATGTCATCATAACCTTAATCATAATATCACAATTCATATATTCAAGTCATGTCAATTACATTCATCATTCGATGACCTACTTAATCTGGTCATATATAATATTTCAATTGAACGTCATCATCAAGTATAAGCAATTACAATTTAAGTAAGGATTCAAGATCCCAAGTCTTACCAATTCACCTTCAAAAGCCTTCTTCAATGGTCTTACCATCAAACCAACCATATTCATCCATCAATAGGCTTAATAACATCATACAATAGTAATCTATACAATATTAAGTCAATTGTATCATCACTAGCTAAATTAACCTCAATTCATAACCTAGGGCTAGGGGAAAAGGGTTCATCATGAATTCTTCAAGACATAGATCCAATCCCAAAAATAAATGACCCTAGGAAGTCCATAAATGAATTAAAATAGTTAAAACGAGTCTAACAATCAATACATTCATCAATTCCGATCAATTCATAAGAAAGATCAAAAGGTTTGGATAAATTGGGGAAAGGACATGATCTACACAAAAATCTCACAATTAACATAAATTACTCAACAATCTACACTTAATTATCCATAGGTAATCACAATTCGTCACAATTAATCATAAATTTTGAATTTAGATGAAAACCCATTTCTAGAAGAAAACCCTTGGAATCGGGTGATTCGGAAATCAACCTTGAAAGGAACTCTTGGGGAAAGAAAACCATGAGTGAAGAATCCATATGTCAATTAAGACAAATACACTAAATTTTAGAACAAAAGTTTAGAACTTGGCCTTCTTCTCCAAGTTTCCAATGCTCTTCGATGGTGGTTGAGTTAGAGAGAGAATTTAGAGAGAAGTGAGAGAGATTCGGGGAATTGATTTTTGTTGTTAGTTCTGACTTGAAACTACCCTTAATAAATATATAGTCACCCCCTAAATTAACAAAAATACCCCTCACTTGATTGGTCTTTTTGTTAAGTCAAATTGACTTAAAAATGTCGATAACGAATTTGGGAAGTGGCTGTGCGCCGTAAGGGGCAGTCCACATATTTTTTCTAAAACCGGGGTCGAGGAAGAGAGACTTGTGAAGGCCCCTTAGCTAGACAATTTTTTCCTATCTACTGTAGGCCGTGCGACGTGTGGAAGCCTTCAAATCTTGGCTGCACGGAGGCTGCTTGTGCAGCCTGCTCGCCAATGTACGGGTCCTCCTTAAGGACCCTTCGTGTGGTCATTGGGGAATCGAGACTAGAAGTTTGGACCCTACATACTATATTTTACCTATTGAAAGTCTTTTTAAAAGTTTTAGACTTCAAATGAAACTCCCAAACCTTCACTAAACACAAGGACGTCTACTAGTTCAATTTCGTTAGTTTTCGGACATCAATATCTTTCTTTGACATTTTGGCTCTAATACTTCGAAATAAACTTTATTATATTAGTCTAGGTCTGGAAATATAATTTTAATTATTGTTAGGTAGGTGAGTCTCTAGTGTAAGTTCATAAGCTTTCGAGGTGTTATATGAAGCACCCACTCTCATTGTTGTGTTCACTCGGTGCTAAGCTCAAATTCCCTTTTTAAAAATCTTTAATCCTTTATTATCATTAGTTCATAAAGTAGGCTTTAGGTATTTTATCCCTCATACATCATATAGCTCAAAGGTTACTATGATGAGAATGTCCTTTCATCATAGAATCTATATTATGTGAGAATGTACTTTCACATAGCTCTATCATTGATACTATCATGTGTGTGTGCATTCATATGTGAGAAATACTTTCACATAAACACCTCTAGGCAACACACACTCATAATTCAGAAATCATATATTTTACATGCATAGTAATAGGCAATGGTGCATAGGAGAACTATCCTTTCCTTAGTCACCATGAATCTACCCTACTCATAGATGTGCATGAAGTGTGTGTGTACATTTGTCAACATGATCACATAATAGTAATGAAATGGTATTGAGGAATCCACCCTCTAAAGATCATAACACATTTCCATCATACCTCAAGTCTTAAGTCACACACATATAGAGTATTAAGGAGTATAGACTACACACACTCACACTAACATGCAGAACATCACATATTCATGTAAGGTTAATATAGGTAAGGGTCATTCTACAAGAGTATTCATCACAAGTAGTCATGTAGACTATACCAAACCCTAAAATGATCATCACATATGCATAACATCATTAACACACCTTGATCATGCAACTAGAACCAAAGACTACACACATCAACTTCATAAACATGAAAACAATCATATAAATTCGTCTTGCAACTAATGCTTTTGAGTCCATGATCACAACATATATAGATATACAAGAATGTAAGCACTGCCACCATAAGTGAACCAAATCAAACAACATCAAATCTAATACTAAAGACTAGAAAATTAGGTCGACTTAACCATACTCCAAGCCACTATGAGCATGGATCAATTCTCAACAATTCATAATCAATTTATATAGATAACATTAGGATTGAGCAATATACTATCATCAAATAATAATTTGATCATCATTAAATGAACATCACAAGACCCACATTATATCATATCTTGTGAAATTAGGGAGATCATGGGTTCTTCATTGAATTTGGTTGAAATTTATCTTAAATTCATTGATTAGTCATAAATTCACCATTACGATGCCTTTGAAAATAATTTGACAGTGAAACCATTGCTAGATTAAAAGATAGAAATTTTGATCATGAAATCACATTGAAAATCTTTGATTGAAATCCTTAAATGAAAATAAAATAAAATCCCACACATTTGGAGAAAAAACCACTTCAAAATTCATCTCCTAGATTGAGCTTGAGTTTTCCCTCTAATGGATGTTTTAGAGAATTTGGAAGAGAACATAGTTTTGGGATTTTTTTTTTATTATTGGGTGTTGGGGTTGTGACTTCGGATAGGGGTTAAATAACTCTTTGAAAGAGTTTATAACCGACTCTGAAAGTTACCAGAATACCCTTATACATATTTGGACTTTTAGACATGTAAAAATTGACTTTTAAATGACGCAACCAAATCTGAGAAGTGGTTGCAGGTCATGGAGGAAGCTCCTAGTTTTTCCTCACGAGATTTTGAGGCAGTGATCCTTGTGTTAGGCGTACGATGCAGAGGCAGACTGAGTTCAAGGCGCGCGACGCGTGATGGCCTCCACATCTTTGTCCTGCACGCTGCCTTCGGCAGCTTTCTTGTCCAACATTTAAGTCCTCCTCGCGGGCCCTTATGGTGGTCTTCGCCGAGTCGTACCTGAATGTTTTGATCCTTTACATGTCTATTAAGATACTAGGGTCACATCTTATCACATCCAGGGAGCACCCCCTTGGAATAACCGATGTCATTGTCCTCAAATAGGACTAAGACTAACCTCTTAGGATTCGTCATTACATTTCATAGGTTAAATTACGGAAATTTTAAAACTTTTCATCTACTTCTACATTAAGGTTTTATATATATATATATATATATATATATATATATATATATATATATATATATATAGGAAAATTTACATAGACTCCTTGTATAGGAAGCATTACACAGGCTTTTACTTTTACTTCACATACATAGTATAACAATATAATATCATAGGAAGTCTAGGATAAGTCTTACATTTAAACCATCTAAGTCGAATACAACATTTCGGCATAACCCTTACTTTAATTCAATAAATCCACATATAGGCATATACAACAATAGTCTTCGAATGAAACAAAAAAAACTAAATGTCTTAAAATTAGAACAATATTAATATATAGATAGTGGCATCGTCCTCGAAAGGTGATGACCTACCGAACTTGGGGAATGAAAATCCAAGTATCTTCTAATGGCCCTTCGAAAAGCTCAAAGACCGGAACCTACATAATTGTAGAAACATAGAGTATGGGTTAGTACACTCTTGTACAAGCATGAGAATATACACATAAAATATTGGAAATCATGCTAAAGGGTAAATTTGTTCAAAACCATGCTAAGTTACTTCGAAAAGCCTTATGCACAATCAAGCACACATATAAGCCAACACTCACATATTCCTTAAGACAAAACCTTATTCAACACAAGACCAACATCATCAAGTACAAGCAATTCAACACGTTTAATAGCATAATCAGTTACATAACCAACCCAAATCTAACATCATGTTATAATAACAAAGCATGTATATAAGGGTTCATAACATTTTTAGACATACAAGACCATTACTCATAACCCAACATCAAGTCCACAAGTTTAATGACAAAGTACAACCCCATAACCTTACTCAACCAAGTAAACCCAACAAAAGACCATAAGTAATGTCTAACATGATATAACATAGCATTAAGAGGAATCATCATCGTATCTACCAATATAGACCAATAGCATGTTCATAAATGAAACTAAACATAACATAAGGTCTTGCATATCATTTACTTTATAAAATATAAGAACAACCCCCCAATACATCCTTCAAGTCAAACTAATGCAATGTATAGGTAGAGTCATACCCCTACGTCGGCTAAGTCAAACCCCTTACGTCACCCTAGTTAGTGTTCATATTATTACTTCATTTTACTTTCGAAACAATTTCCTTAACCAACATAGACCACATGAGCTAAATGTGGAATCCGGTGTCATCAAAACCTACATCGAAAGAAGGTGGACTACTTGCCTAGGTAGTTCCAAAACCATGAACATAGCATTCTTGGTGGATCCACTATCTAGTATTTATATAGGGGCAACATAGTTCAAGAACTAGGAGATTAACTTGGGACCCTTTTGATGCACAATTGCACTATGTAACCATCTCATGAGAACCATTGTGAACCTACCTTCCCACATTGGGAAGGGACACATCTCACTTCTAGTTCACTCGGTGCTAAGCTAGAGTCCCTTTTTGAAATGTCTTTAAGCCTTTATTTATCATCAAAACTTAGTATAGTCCATAGGAGACTAACACCTTGTATATTCATATCATTATCTCATTAGGAATTTCATGAGAATATACTTTAAACGCAAATCTTATATGTGAGATCAACACATTATCATCATCATATTATAATAAGGAACATAGGCAATTCATAACCAACCTTATATGATTTAATCTTAAACATAATCTCACACCTTCACATAATCAATACATCTCAATAACATCATCCTATCAACACCTAATAAATATAATCACAAGGCATGTCTCAATCGAACGTCATCACCAAGTAAAAGCCATCACAATTGAAGTAAAGGTTCAAGATCACAAAGTCTTACCTATTCTCCTTCAACAAGTTATCATCATTGGTATTATCCTCAAACAATGCAATTTCATCATCAATAGGTGTAATAACATCATTCAATAGTAATTAACACAACAACAAACTTAATTGCATCAACACTTATCAATTCAACATGAGTTCATAACCTAGGGTTAGGGAATTTGGGTCAATTCATTATCTATTCTACAATCTAGGTTAATTTATCAAGAACCAATATAATTGAACCATAATTACCAAAAGAAACCATAAACAATACAATTTATTTCATGATCCGAGAGTACCCCCTAGAAGTTAGGGCATTCTCGAATCGCAACACGACGTACTTGACCTCTCGGAGGTCCTTTACAAGGCCATTGACATTGTTCACTACATACATGTACGAAAAGTAGTGCGGAATTAAAAATTTTCACACAAAATAATGATACTTCAAAATATCTCTTTTATATAAAACATAATGAAAGGCTAAGTCTCAAAGTCGCCATCTTAGACATACAAATATATTGGGACATGAACCATACTTCATCATAAAGGAAAATAGCTAATTCTATTATAATACTTTCAATAAGGAAAACTAAACATCATGATGTCCTCGAATCTCGTGAGGACATACCATACTCCTATGAAATGCCACCTACACCTTTAGAGATAGACAAACAGTATGAAATTAGTACTAACACTTGTACTAAGTATGACATAATGCATAAAATCATGATAAACGGACTTTTTGTATGAAACATGCTCTTTTTGAGAAAACCCTTTAAGACAAGTATAATAGTTGCTTACAAGTCAACATATATGCATATAAGTCACATTCCACAATATAGAATCAATATCACTTTAACCCATATAAACATATACACCTCCCACCAATGGTATCACATCCCACAATATAGCATCAACACCACTTCAACCTATATAAACGTTCACACCTACTACCAAAGGTTATCCTAAGACTTACTTAAGTAAGACAAGAAGAGACCGCTCATACACACTCGTCAAGCCTACCTAAACAATCCTGATGACTACCTAAGATAAGATTTTTCCCTTTTCCTTTAATTTACTCCCCACCTAAGGTTACTCCAAGATTCATCTAAGTAGGACAAGAAGAGACTGCCCATACACACTCTTTAAGCTTACTTAAGAAACCCTCAAAGCTACCCTAGATAGAGGACATTTTAGTCAACATACATTATATAAAGTCAAAATCATTCCTTAAGTCAATTTAGAAGACATTTCATTCATTAAGGACTTCACGTAATGGTCTTAGAAAGACCTAGGGAACTTAAACTCTAGCACCATAAAACCCTACTCGTGCCATGAATAGATAGCATCCCATTCCACTACCTAAACATTATAGAACTTATCAAATACTAGAATGTATCCCACATGATGAGAATAGGCAACAACCGACATAGACCATACTAGATAGGCATGAAATTGGAGTCTACCCTACTCCAATGGTGACAAGGGTACAAATAGGACACATCCCTTATAGTCACATGGTTAAGGAATATCAAGGTCTTTTATGCACTCTAGTCTCATTATCAAGTAGAGATACATTGTACTCTAGTCTCCTTCTTAAGTAGATCTACAAACCATAACATATTCACTCGGTGATAGCCTTTGTTCTCATAGAGTAAGTTCAATACAAAGGGGCATAAGAAAAGGTACCATCTCTTCGTCATTACCTAGTCATAAAGTATGTACCAAAGATGGGTCCACTAAGGCTTCCACTTAATGGTCTATAAGGATAGCTCATTCTTAACCTTTGTTCTATCTAGAAGGTTCCACGTATTAGTCATGCTTAGAATGGCTCCATCTTAGGTCTACCGATCCTAGAAATTCTTTCAACATTCATCCATACATACAAAACAAAGGTGCATACGACTACTAAGTTAAGATGTTCATATTCATAATGTACATTTATCAATTAAGGGACACAAGTCTACCAAGACAAGACCCACACATCTTTAAATATAGCATATCATTCTATAATCACATAGGCATGACAAAGAACATCTATAGGTCAACCTATTCTCTACTATAATGTCGTCAATTTAACCATCATAAGACCCACAAAATCAAGTAGGAAGAAACATGCATCAACTCTAAGACTATACATACAAAGACATAGTCATAGTCTAACATGATTACCTAACATTCTTAAGATATAGGTAGATATGATAATGCTTCACATAATCAGCTACACAAATCATCATAATACTTCAAGAAGATTACGACAAGGCCATGATCATTATATTACATAAAGTAACACCAACGAGGCCACATAATTTAAAAGTAAAACACAAATCACCGCCACCATAAGTGGACCATACCAATCACAATATAGTTTAAGAACTACATTACATCAAATAAAGAGATTAGATCAGCATACCACCAATCCATTCTCACCACTTCAATTTATAGCTAAATCATCCAATATAATACCAATAGGCCCTTAGCCATGGCCATGATCATCAATTCAATGCATAAATCACAATATGCAATGAATCTAAGTCAATTCAGTATAAGACAACCTAAAATTCCATCCAATACAATTCCTACATCATTCAATAGCCCATAGAAAACTACACTTGAATTCATAAGAATTAAGATAAGATCATCACATCCAAGATATATCCAATTTGAAAATATTATGTTTTGCATGGGTTCATGAAAATTTTAGGTTAGAATCACCTAATTAACATCAATTCAATCATAAATCAATGATCTGAAATGTCTATGCAAAGACCCATGGCTAGAATTCAATTTAGAAGATTTTATGGTTTGGATCATAGTTGAAATTCATTGGAATTGACTCCTTGAATAAAGTGAATTCAACAATGAAGAACCATACCTTAATTGTTTTGAAAATCCCACAAGATTGATGGAGAAAAAGTTGGAAAATCTGTCTTCTTCCTTGGAGCTTCAAAACTTCATTAATGAAGGTTTTTGGAGAGAAGAGATGGATATATTTTGTTTTAGACTTGAGAGGTTATGATTTGAAGGGTGTATTGAGGTTTAAATAGGTATAATAACCTCTAATATTTACCCCCTAGATACCTAAACGGCCCCCGAACTTATAGTACCTTTTAACCAACTCAAACTCCACTTATGTTTCTGAAATCATCGTCGGGGAACAAGTCCGCAATGCGGAGCTGTTCCCGCATCATTTTTGGAAATAATTCTTGAACCGGTGTAGTAATCCATGTGTTCCCGAAGTGGAGCAACATTTTTTCTCTTGGTGGACCAAGTCCGTGACGCGGACTTGTTCCCCCAATGACCAAATGCTGCTGCCTTGTGCAGCTTGCTAGCCCAAGGCTTGGGTCCTCCTCTAGGACCCTTTCCGCAGTCCTCGGGGAGTTTTCATGGACGTTTCCACATTAATTACACTCATATACATGTTAGTAACCTCACACATCAATTCTACTTCAAAAAAACACATTAAACTTGACGAAACACACTAAGACACGCAAGGTCGTTTCAAGGCAAACCTTTCGAACGTCATGGACTTTCTTTGACGTTTGACCTCAAAACTTCATGAAACTTTAGATACTGACTCAAAATACTATTAATAACCATTTTATGACTTTAAAACATCATGACACAAGTGTTAGGATCTAGTTTAATCTAGATCATTTTGAGGGTGTAACAATTTAGAAGATCAATTTTGTATTAGGAAGAAACCCATATGAAATCATCTTTTTGAAAACCAATTTTGGAAGAACTCTTTGGAGAAAGGAATCCCAAAGGTGAAAGAATGACATACCTTTTTATAAGTTGAACATTTATGGATAAAAGCATACTTCATTCTCACCTAATGACCTTGACCTATCCCTTCAATGGAGTTCTTGTTTTGGGAGAGAGAAAGTAGAGAGAAGCAAGAGCAATTTGGGTTTGGTAATTTGGGAGTTAAGTTGTGTTTAGACTTAGGGTAGGTTATATAGTTATTTAACTAACTTAATCAACCACCCCGAATCACTAATTAAACCCCTAACTAACTAACTTAATTAAATGAAGTCTTTGAAACTCACAAGCAAATTTGCTGGCTCGACCTACAAAACCACAACCTATGGTCCGTAGGTCAGTCGACACGCCTTGGGACCAACCGTCGCGCAGGTCCGTCGATAAGTTAGAGACATGTAAAATTGGACATTTTCCAAAATGGTTAAGTATCCAACGACTGAGGCATCGAGGCATCGTCGTATCACGTACGCCCCATCGATGGCAAGCGTAGGTGGACATTACCTGCACTGCCCCATTTGACAGCCTTGGGTCAAAATGAAAGGGTCCTCCTCAAGGACCCTTAGGGTGGTTCTTGGGGAGTTGTACCCAGATTTCTAGACCCTAAATCTACTATAATATGAGTTAGACACCATTTTTCCAAATTTCATCCATTTCTGACTCGTAGAACCCCGTGAAATTGGTTACGGCACTCTATCACCTTTTTGACTAGTCTCTGAACGTCATGGATGTTCCTTGATGTTTTGACTCTAAATTTACTAAAGAACTCATAAACATTAGTTTTGACCTTAAAAAGGTTTTAAAACTTTTAGACACTCATGCGGGGATCTAGATTAGGTCTTGGACTTTCGGAGTATTACATTATTTCCCTCGGGAAACATTCATCCCCGAATGACACTAAAATATTTTGAAGGAAAAAGGATAGACTCAATACTAGTAGCCCGACCAAAACATGTTTAAACATGATTTAAACTCAAATCAACTCATCAACATGGAATTTACACATAGCAACTCAACACATCAATTTCCTTATATAAGCTTAAAAAAAACAACATAAGACATTTCCTTTTCAACTTTAACATGAGCTAAACAATACATAAAGAGTCACTTATACCAAAAACTCATTTCAAAACACATTAACATGCTCAATATCATTATATAAAGGCAAATCAAGAAAAAGAGCATCTTTTCATGAAAACTCATTTTAGCCAAAACACTTTACCATAATTAGGTTCATCTTTGCAAAACAAGTCAAGTTCAGTTTTTACTCATTTTTATAGTTATTAGTTGGAACAACTAAACTTTAATACCAAAGAGATGAGGATATCGGGACTTCATGTTGGCCTCGGCCTCTTATGTTGCTAAATTAAATAGTTAGTTCTTCCATAACACTTTTACGGAAGTCACATCCTTGTTCCTCAATATTTTCACTTGTCGATCAAGGATTTCCACTAGAATATCTTCATAGGAGAGATTCACATGCACATCTAGACATATAATAGGAAGAATGGACACGGGGTCACCAATGCATTTCTTAAGCATGGGTTCATGGAAAATTGGATGAACCGAAGATAGCTCACTAGGTAATCTCACCTCATATACAACCTTGCCAACCCTTTGCAAAATTTCGGAGGGGCTAACATAACGAGGACTCAACTTCTCTTTCTTACCAAATGTCATCACCCCTTTCATGGGTGAAATTTTCAAATACACTTTATCATATTCTTCAAACCTAACTCTCTTCTCCAATTGTCGGCATAGGAATTTTGCTGGCTATAGGCTGTATTAAATCGATTCCTTATGATGTGAACCTTTTCCAAAAACCTATAGATCAATTTGGAACCCAAAAAGTGAGGACTCGCCAACTTCAAACCAACGAATAGGATATCTACACCACCTACCATACAAAGTTCAAAAGGATCCATGGATACAGTTGAATGATAACTATTATTATAAGGGAACTCGACCAAAGGCAATTATTCATCCCAACTTCCATTGAAATTAATTACACAAGCCCTAACCATACCCTTTTTTGAACGACATCCAAAATCAAGACGTAAAGTGAGCACCTCTATCTGAGTCTCGTTGATATAGATCTTTGCATAGTCTTCCGCCAAATAAGTAGACTTAACGGGGAAAAGTGAGCGCATTTCGTCAACCTATCCACAACCACCCATATAGAGTCATTTTGTCTTCGAGTCCAACGAAAACCCACTACAAAGTTCATATAAATATATTCCCACTTTCAAACAGGAACTTGTATTTCTTGAAGTAAGCCACCCGACTTTAGGTGCTCGGCTTTTACTTGTTCGCAGTTCATACATTTCGCAATAAATTCTGCTATGTCTCTTTTTAATCCATCCCACCAAAATACTTCTTTAAGGTTATGATACATCTTTGTTGAACCCAGATGAATCGAATAATGGGAACCATGAGCTTCCTCTAGGATCCGATTTCTCAAATCATTCACATTGGGTACACACAACCTCTCCTAGTACTTCAAAGTACCATCTCCCTATGGAGAATGATTCACTAAGCTTGCCAAGAACACATTTTTTTTAAATGCATCAATGATTGATCAAGGTATTGCTTAGCATTCACCTCAACCACCAAAGACGACTCAGAGTTATGATCGACCATAAAACCATCTAACACCCAAACGAGCCAACCTATGGGCATCTTTCACTAGGTCTTTCTTTCCCTCTTCAACATGAGGCACAGTAACCACAGTCATACAACTTAGATCATATTCGACCATATTGTTTTTGTCAGAGTGGTGCAGAACACTCATGTCTTAGTCTTTCCACAATTCCAACCACCTCCATTGTCTGAGATTTAACTCCTTGTAACACCTCTAAAATGACTTAGGTGAAACTAGGTCCTAACATGTGTGTCATGAAGTCTTGAAGTCCGTAAATAATTTAAAATGATGTTTTTGGTAAAGTATGAAGTCAAACGTCAAGGAACGACCAAAACGTTCGACGACTAGTTATCTATATGCCTTATGTATTTTCATGTCCTTATGTATGTGGAACAAGTTTATGAAGTCCTTATATGTTTGACATTAGTGTTTATAAAGGCATCATGTTGAGTTTGGTATGGTTTCGAGGTCAAACGTCCAAGAACGTCCGATGATGTTTGAAAGATAGACTTTGGACGTCCTTGTGAGTTTTGGATATGTTTTGGCATGTAGCTTGGCTCGTTTGATGTTGAACTTGATTGGAGATGATCCTAAGACCTAGATGTGCGTGCTTAAGGGTTTAACGTCTGGGAATGACTCCAGCTACGATCGACAAGGGGCCCTATAGGAGGACCTTAACTTGATGAGGAAGACTTCCAGGTAGTGGCCAAACAACGACCCCTCAAATGATGGACAGTGATCCAATCGACAGCGCGTCGATGGTGTCACGACCTGAGACCACACTCTAGAAGTTAGGCCAATCTCGAATCGTGGCACAACGTACTTGAACTCTCGAAGGTCTTGTACAAGCCCTTGTGTATCGTTCATCGCATATAAACATATGAAAAGTAGTGCGGAACTAAAACTTTTCACAATATTCTAATAGTCTTTAAAAATCTCTTTCATATAAAACTCATAGAAAATACTAAGTCTCATTTCATAAAATCTTAGACACAAGAATACTTGGGATACGACCCATACATTACGAAAATAGATATACTTAGTCTATTTCAGTACTTCAATAAAGGAAATAAAAGACATCTATGCCCACGAAACAAATGAGGAAATATTTCAACTTGCTTGAACGATCCTATAATCCAAGCTTAGATCCCAAAAGCACCTTAACCTATGAATCACTTTACAAATAGATAAAAGCATGGAATTATGAAAAACACATGTACTATATCACATCGGGGGGCACCCCCTAGATGTAACCGGCGTCGCCGTCATTTTTGAGGACTAAGACTAGCCTCTTAGATTATGTCATTGCATTTAATAGGTTAAAAATGCAGAAATATTTAAAAAATTTCATTACTACTACATGGAGGTTTACATATACCTCTACATACATGTATAGTTATATCGAGTATACATAGACCCTTCATATAGGAAGATTACTTAGTCTTCTACTTTTATTGCACATATATATATAAAATATAAGATAGTTTCAAAAGCATGTCTCATCTCATAACCATCTAACACGAGTGTAATAATTTAGTCCTAGCCCATATATCAATATAACAAGACAACATATAGGTCATACAATGGTTAGTACTCAATAGAATAGGAAAGAACTTAAGTCTTAAAACTAAAGTAACTTCATAAGTTTGATATTGGCATTGCCCTAGAAAAGTGAGGACCTACCCTCTTGGATGATTGAGAATTCTAAGTCTTCTTCAAAGTCGTCTCAAATGCCCTTCAACGACCAGAACCTAAAATGTTGGGTAAAAGAGAGAAAATGGGGTTAAAACACAACTTGTACTAATTATGAGACCATATGCACACACATCATAAAATCATGCTAGAAAAGGGACAATTCATTTAGAGTATGCAATTTACTTTGAAAACCTTATGCACATTCAAGAAGACCATACAAATTAAGAATACATATTCATTAAGTCCAAAGTATGTACTTCACAAGACCAAACAATACTAAGTCTAGTGAAGTCAACATGCATAGCACATAATTGAATATATAATAAAAGAAACTGTATCATAATGTTGTAATGGCAAAAAGCATGAATAGGAGTTCATTTAAAAGTAATTAAAGCAAGAAAATTACCCATGAACCCCTATTAAGTCAACTAGTTAAATGACCAAGAAAAGACCCATAACATTACTCAATCAAGTAAACCCAACAAGAATCATGACCAACATCCAACTTCACATAACATAGCATTTAAAGATACATATCATCATACTTTAGAATTAGAGATCAAATACATGTTCATGAGAGTAACCAACATCACATAGTGTCATTTACATGTAAGATCATCATACTATCATCATTTACATTTATAAGCATGTTCATACATAAGGACAACTTCGTAAGGCTTCCCTCAAGGCATACTAGTGCAAGGCATAGGCAGAGTCCCATACCCCTACCTAAGCTAAGTCAAACCTCTTAAGTCACCCTAGTTAGTTTGTACTTCATTACTTCATATTAGTTTAAGGAACACTTGCCTTAACCGACATAGACTACAAGAGCAAAGTGTGGAATCCGGCGTTGTAAAAACTTACACCGACGGAAGGTGGTCTACCGGCCAAAGTAAAAATATTCAGAAACGTAGCTTTCTAGGTGGATCCACTAGCTAGTCTTCTTATGGGATCAACCTAGTTAAAGAACTAAGAGATAGGTATGATATCTATTCATGCCACTTGGAAATCGGAGCCTCATCTCATGGGAGTCTATAAGATGAATCTCCCTCACAGGGGAGTCACCATCTCATGTGGAACCATCGGGTGAATCTTCCTCTATGGAAAGTCAACACCTCCCAGTGTCAAGTTCACTCAGTGCTAAGCTACGTCCCTTTTTGAATTGTCTTTAATACCTTTATCAGTCGTCATAGCTTAATGTAGATCATAGGGTCTATAGTATAATCATCATCATCATAACTCAATAAGAATTGCTTGAGTATAATTCTTTTGTTACAATTCATAAATGTGAGTTTTGCACATTTATATAGTCACATCATATTAAGACACATTGGTAAATCATCACCATCCTTATAACATTTAGATCTTAGACAATAACTCAGAAACCATAGTCAAGAAATTTCAATTCAACATCGTACCAGTCTTAACATAAGGTATACTTCAATAGTACATCATCACTTAACCACAATTAACCATAATTGAAGTAAAGAATAGAGATCACAAGACTTACCAAGTCTCTGTCAGAATCCATCATCAAGATCTTACCATCAACCCTTAATTCAACACAATATGGGTGTAATATCATCACACACCAATAAAAAAATATTAACAATACTAATTCAAGCAGTACATCACAATCCATTAATAGTTCATAACTTAAGATAAGAGACTTAGGTCACGATCATATTCTAGATCAATTGCTCAAGAACTTTAATTATAGGACTATAATTCATCTCAATCTATTCATAATTTATACCATAACATCATCTAGTAGTAAATCAACCAATAACCAAGTCAATTGAACCAACATTACACAATTCATAATAAGATCATAAACTAGGGTTAAGGGGAATAGGTGATCTTCTACAAACTACAGCAATACATCAAGAAATAACATAATTTTTATTTAAAATAGATGTTAATATATTCATAATATCCAAAATAAATAATAAACAAAGTAATTCATAGCATTAATTTCGAGATTGGAAAAGACCCACTTGAATTTCATGTTTTTGAAATCAATTTGATGGAGTCTTTTGAGGAAAGAGATCTAAGAGGTGAAAGGAATCCCATACCTTAATAATAGAAAAACATTGATGGAGAAATTCGAACCTTTTCATCCCTTAAACCCACACCTAGCTTGGTCTTCAAAAGAGTTCTTCAACTAGAGAGAGAAAGAAGAGAAAAGGAAGAGTGGGTTTGTGAATTATGAGACCTTAGGTTAGTCTAATTAGGTTAGGTCCATTATATAGGTTTTTAATTTACTTAATTAGGACTCACCTAACCCCTAATTAACCTCCTAACTAAGCCAACTAATTAATTGACTTAAATAAAAACGTGCAACAAAACAGACCCCTCACAGATGACACCACGATCGACAGATCGTGTGTCCATTGACAGGCACTGTTCCCTCCGTGCTGCAATCTCATTGATGAGTTCTGATAATATTCAAAACATGCCCTTCGACAAAAGTTCTAAGTGTCCATCGACGGAGGCAATCATTGGTGACACTATGTTTTGACAGCTTTTAGTTACTTTTACAACGGTCCTCCTCAAGGGCCCTTGATTAGTCCTTGGGGAGTCATTCCTAGAAGTTTCGACTACGAACAAACTCTAATACATGTTATACACCATTCCACTAATTTTCATCATTTTCCGAGTCCTAAAAGCTAGTCAAATAGGCTAAGGCACGCTAGTACCTCATTGAACTAGTTTTCGTTCGTCATGGACGTTTTGACTTCTAAATTTCTAAATGACCTATATTCATTAAACTTTACATTAAAATAGTTTCTAAACCTTTTGAAACTTATGTTAGGCTCTAGAACATGTCTTATATTTTTGAAGTCTTACTACTAAGTACGACATAATGCATAAAATCATGAAAACTGACATTTACAGGAAATATGCATTTTTGATTTAAATATAATAATATAAGCATAAAAACAACATTGAAAACCTTGTAAATACATAATAGATAACATAAACAATTTATCACATTTTAAGCAACAACTTTACAGTGAACTAAACCACTATTACAGTGAACTCCTTCACTGTTACAGTGAAGCCTATCAACTTCACATAGAAAACTTTCTAGCATGTAATCTCCTCACGAAAAGCTATACTAAGACTCACTTCAGTAAGATAAAAATATATACAACCCATACACCCTCTCTAGGCACATCTAAATGATCCTTAATACCACCCATAATGAGATACACACACTTACAGTACATCAAACACATGAACACGAGATCCTCATACAAAAGGTGACTCTAAGGTTCACTTGAGTGAGTTGTGAAGTGAATGCCCATACAATCCCTTTCACACACACTCAAGAGATCCTATATATTACCTAGGATAAGATAATTCTCACTTAATACATCAACATACATATAGTATGACACTCTCCCTTCCAAAGGTATAAAAAGACTTATCAAGTGAATCAAGAAGAGAATGTCCATGATTGACCTCTCCAAGATTACCTAAGTAATCCTTAAGACTACCTAAGTTTGGATGATGTCAACATAATCAACCAACTTTCCTAACTAGAGTCGTTCTTAAGACTTATCTAGGTAAGATACAAAGTGACCATTCCTACTCCACCTTCACACCTTACTACACAACCCTTAACTACTCTAGATAAGTAATCATTCATTTAACATGTTTTCTTAACTTAACTTATTACATTCATTAGTTCATTTAAGATAAATTCATCACACAAGGGACATTCAAGTAATGGTCTTGGAGAAGACCTAGGGACTCTTACTAAACTTTTATAGCCTATTGTGCAATGTCTAGATAGTGTACCATACCACCACCTAAACATCAAAGAACTTCTCTAATGCAAGTAGGTATCCCATATAATTAGAATAGTCAATAACCGACATAGACCATGGTAGAAAAGCATGGAATCTAAAGTTATAACTGTAACATTCCGGAAAATTATATGTCTAGTGAAGAGATATAAAGTCCGTAAGAATACGTATTGGGGATACATAGGCATTCCAATGCTTAATATTGAGAAATATTGGTCATAGTGTAGAAAAATGGCTAAGTGGTGTTAGCCAATTTCTATATATACCCAAATAAGCAAAATATAGTCCAAGCTTGTGTAGAAATGTACCTGCAAAGAAGACCCTAAACTAAAATGCTTTTTCCTTTAACTCACAAAAAGGTATGAGGCATCCAAGTGTCAAGCCTAGATACCATGTCACATGATCAATTAAAATTATCATGTAGAGTAAGCAGTGCACAAGGACATAGCGAGGATCCTTGGGATAATAAGTAAACATTCTTAAAGAAACCATATATAATAGTTAGTTAGGAAAGTACAACCAACCCATGTGCAAGTACATGTGCAATACATGTGAAGAAGCACCAAAGGAGGGGACCACGCTAACGAATTCGGTTAGGGTAGTTAAGGGGACAAAAACTTGCATATGGGACCACTCCATGTGGGGCCCAACTTCCCAAACAATTTTAGACTCTAAACTACTTCCCAAATATCTAAATAACCTAGTACTAAAACGAATTGGACCCATTAGTTCACCCGACAACCTAGGACCAAAATCGGGTTGACACTAACCTAGTACTAGTTAAACAGACAACCTAGTACCTAACCTAGGATGGTCCAAAAGGTTAGTTATGGTCATAAAAACATAGGGGTACTTTATTAATTCCCTAGTTTACGTAATTAATTTACTTAGAAAATTAATTAATTCATTTAAAAGGTCAAAAGCCAAAACTACAAAGGAAATTTTCAGATTTTGGTAAAGACAATAAAAGACAACCTAGTACCTAACCTAGGATGGTCCAAAGAGTTACTTAAGGTCCTAACAACTTAGGTATACTTTATTATGTACCATAGGATACTTAATTTAGAAGCTTAATTAATTAATTTAAAGGGTCAAAACCGAAATCACAAAGAAGTTTCAAGAGTTCTGTTGAGACAAGAAAAAGACAACCTAGTATTTAACCTAGGATGGTCCAAAGAATTAGTTATGGTTATAATGACTTAAGGGTACTTTAGTAACTTCATTAGGTTACTTAATTAATTTAATTATATAAATTAAAAGGGTCAAATCGAAATTCTTATGTTAACCTAGTATAATGCAAGAAACATCCTAGTACTTAACCTAGGATGGTCCTAAAGGGTTGATTATGGTTCCAATGACTTAGGGGTTCTTTAGTACTTACCCTAGGTCCATAAATTAATTAAATTAAGGATTTAATTATTTAATATAAATTTAAAATATTTTCCTAAACTATAGTCAACACAATAATTTCAGATTTTAGGTCAAGTCAACATTCTCCTTATTAACTTATTAATACCTAAGTTGAAGAAGTCAAGTTTAGTTACTAAAACCTAAAAACCACGTTCAAAATCAAACAAATACAAGACTAAAACAAGAAAACAAGCATGAGAAAAACAGTGA
The DNA here is from genome assembly GCA_032847665.1 of Solanum chilense. Classification (NCBI taxonomy): domain Eukaryota; kingdom Viridiplantae; phylum Streptophyta; class Magnoliopsida; order Solanales; family Solanaceae; genus Solanum; species Solanum chilense. Next base: position 15,813,999 of record CM064968.1, read on the forward strand.
ACAAAACGCAAGAAAAAAAAAAGGAAAATTTCTTAAACGATTTTCAAGGTTTCTTCAAGGTTCGTTCAAGGTGGTCTTTGTAGATTAAGTTCTACTTACAGTATGGGTTTCTCTCATGGAATTATTTCTCCAAGAGAACTTTCTTTCGAATGATTCAAAGATCTTGAAAAGTAGGGCTGTTTCTCATCATTCTTGTCGAACTCCTTTCCCTAGTATCCTTGGTACGAATTCAATGTTGAATGGGTTAGAAATCATCTTTTTCGTATGTGGTGCTCGCTGATCTTAATGTGTATTTGATTAAATAATGATTGAATGAATGTATTAATTGGATTCGTGTGATGCTAAGTGTTATTATGTGAAATAAAAGAATGATACTATGTTAAAGATATGTCCGAAAATGTTATGCATAAAGATGTTACGGTCTGTTGTGCATACTTGCTGTTAATAAGTTGTTATAAAGATGATATATTCATCAAATTCTATTATGATGTTTTCCAAGATGTTTAAAAAAATGTTATGTCTAAAGTTATGTGATAAGGTTAGCTAAAAAGGATCTCCGTGAAATCATAATTTCAAGGAATCTTTGCCTTATGTCAATAAAATGGCTAACAAAAACATTGTTCAAAATTTGAATGAGAATTTAATATAATGTTATTTCTAAATAAGTAAAAGATTGGCTAATGTATAATGTATAAAAACTTAAGCATGTTGCACATGAAAATTGGCTTATACCAACAAATATGGATATGAAATCTATGCCCAATTGTTAATGCCAATACTAATTGTATGCCAAAAAAATTGCTAACAATACATAAAAGTTATGTATGAAAATGTCTATAATATAATGTTAAATAATTAAAAGATTGGATAATGGTTCATACATATTAAATTTAAATATGAACATACGTAGAATCGGCACATGCCAACAAAAATGGTTATGTAGTTTAATATTCACAGGTTGAGGCCAATACTAATCATATGCCAATATTGTGTAGTTAGAGTATCAAATGATAATTTAAACACTTCTAAACTAATTCAATGAACCCATAATCAAGGGCATGCCACTCTTTGGGAAAACACCCAACATACTCTAAAAGAATGACATATGAACTCATGAAACTCATTGAATGAAGTTCTCATCGTCCATAGACGATGATATGAATATACTACACTAAAGTAAGTAAGTAACGTGAGTTATAACATAATTAAAGGGGTCTAAAGGAAGTAAGTGACCAGATTGTGGTGTTAAAGGAAGTGAGATAATTCTCACTTACACCTAAGCTACTGTGTTAAAAGAATACTCATGTATGAAGGTGTTAGAAGGTTTGAGCCAGTCTCATTAACAAAAAGAATGATATGTAAGGAAAAATCACATTTTCATCAATGTAAAGTAAGGATGACCAGTCATCAATAGAGTAAGTAAATCTCAACCTAGAAGAGAGCCTCCATAATGCTTGGGTCAATACTAGAAGATAAAGTAGAAATGAACATTCACATAAAGGGGTAAGTAATTATGAAAAGCAAATGTGCTAATGTTAATGAATGTGGTGACAACATGATAAGAGGCTATTTTCAAACATGATAATCTCAAATGAGACTAAGTAAATGTTACCAAAACGTACTCACCTATGAGAGTGTAATGTATTGTAGAGACCTATCTCTATTTACACTCTAATGAAAGTATTGAGACTGATGTACACTTAATACTAATAATGAGATGAGAAATCATCTATTGAGATATGATGTCCTCATAATAGACTTATCAGTTGAATGAAATGGAACTTTATACTGAGCAACGATAAGCTAGCTATGAGCGCTGATGTCTTCTTTCGGGAAGGGTGGACGTTCACGTAACTCTCATGAGATGAGACTGTCTGGCATGCCGGGTATGAGTCTCCTTATGTCTCCTAGTCTTTGAACCTATACTGCCAATATAGGGATCTGGCAGGTTTCAATTCCCATGTATGCTAGCATGTTTTGGGTCACTTTGGCCTGTGATTCCACCTCTTTTTGGTGTGGGGTAGACACTGGATATCATGATGCTAACATGATCTATGTCGGTTGAGGTTGGAGTTCCTCAAGGTATGAAAGATAATTAAATGAACGATACCGAAGGTGTTTGTTCAAGACAATCAGGAGGTGAAATCAGATTCAAGTAATGACATTAGGTAATTCTTGGTTATTGCACTTCATGATCCCGATGAGAGTCTTAAATTCATACTAGGTATAGCTGGTGTTTACATAAGCCTACAAGTAAATGAAATGAATAATGTGACGTACGAATGAACAAATGAAGCAGAATCTGTGTTTGCTAAAGAAGGCACTCGGGTTGAAGTCCCATATGTTGGGCCGTCACTTGATATGTCTCATGCTACATCAACGATTCCAAAGTCTCGTGTATATGAAATGTATTATGTATAAAATATGAAAGTAATAAATCAATGGCATGATAAATAGAGAATTGCTTATGAAAGTTACTGAATATATAGTGTAAAGAGTGACTCACTATAAGGTAGGGAAATCATTCCATAGTCATTGGATTACTTACATCGATTCGTTGTGGGTATGAGACTACAATGAATCATTGCACTTGTAAGTAAAACATAGGACAAAAGGATTATTGAACTATAGAACAACAAGAAAAAACTGAAGAATAATCTAAGTGTACAAAGATTAGCTCTCGGCCTAAGAGGAACAAAAATTTCATATCTTCGCCTGAGTTGTTATAAAATTATGTTTGTGATACTTATACTTTGTAATAATATAGAAAATGAGTTTTGTGCTTTGAATGCATTAAAATCATATTCATACAACAATTCACAACTAACGAATTAGGAAAGCTTAATGAAAAGACTTTCAAGAAATGGAATGTTGCTTAGGAAGAGATTTCATTGATCATGCATAGATTTATGTGGATGTGTGCATGAACCCATACACAGTACAAGTGGTATACTAACCCCCTACTATTTACTATTTTTATAGGTACAGGTCAGAGGACAGGTTGACGAAAATTGCAGCGGTTTGGACTTCAACATTTTTCCAAACCATTTGGTAGGTCCTCATTATTTTGAGGATGCTACATATTTAGTCTAGCCTTATATTTAGACATAGCTAGTGGATGTTGTCCCTAGCGTTTCTTTTGCACCTTCATTTCGAAACTTTGTAATAAGGTCATGTTTTGCAAACTATTTATGATATATTCATCTTCAGATTGATTCTTTATGTTAGATGGTTGTTCTCTTATATTGGTCTTAGTATATGATATATCAAGTTAATAATTATCTGTAAACTTCATACATATAAAACGTTTTAAATTTTTTGCAAATTTAACTAGATGAATGTGATGAATGCAAGATGAGGCTTCTCTGTGACATCTGAGAGGTCAACAACGCTGATTGCGTTCCGAATTCCAGAATCCGAGTCATGACAAACCTGATATCAGAGCATGAGGTTGAATTACCTAGGATCTAAATCTCAACATAACCACGTTACATAGTTTCTAGATTATGGTTGTGAAGCGCGCCATAATCATGTTCTACTCTTTATCGTGCTATCTAGAGATTTGACACTTCGTGTCAATATAAGTATCTAACTTCCTTATTGTGTGAATGCGTAGAAGAATACACCCTATAATTAGGATGGCAAGTGGTCTAAGACGTCAGGCTCAAGATCTGACCTTCACAGGAAGGGGCCATAATGGAAATGCCTAACGTGGATGAAAGACGTATGGTGAGTATGGTTGTTCGCATGGAGGTGAATGCATGGTAATGTATAAATGCCTGCTATGAGTATTGATGAGGAGGAGAAGGATTAGTTGGCTACATACCAACTCAAGAATATGGCTTAGACATGGATTTGATTCATAAGTGTTACGCTATAATCGACTACAGAAACCGGGTAGTAAGGCTTCAGTTTCCAAATAAGTTGGGTTAAAATGCGAAGGGTGTGGCTCAAATCCAGATTCTCAGTTTCAGCCAAATGCGGTAGCTGAACCCCCCCCCACCCCCCCAAAAAAAAAAATCGGTTCTATGCATTGAAAGGAAGAGAGGAACAAGAGAATTCTGCGGATGTGGATAATGAAAACTTTCTTGTCTTATCTTTTCAGGTTTATGCAATAGTAGATCAAGGATCTACCTTGTCTATGGTTACTCCTTTGTTGGCTAATCAATTCGACTTACTTCCTGAGATCTTACATGAACAGTTTCTAGTTAGTACTCCCATAAGAGAGAGTGTTATGGCCGGAGGGGTATGTATAGAAGTTGATGGCATAATGGCAAGTACCTTTGGAATTAAGTTGGGTATCATTAGGTTCAAATCTTAAGGCCAACTAGATGTTATTTAAGAGGTTAGATATACTCTTCCTAATTCTGGTTTATCTGTAAGAAACTCTTAGTTTAAGTGCTTTAGTGGATTTGTTGTGGTAAGTCCCTAATAGTATGTCTTATAATAGAACCATGTGAGTTAAAAAGAAGTTATGTTGCATTTTATGTTGTTATTTTACTGTGGCATAGGTATGTTCTCTGTGTTGCATAATTTTTGATGTGCATTAAGTTAAGTGTGAGTGAGAGGGAAGTTCCTCGATCTTAAATATGAAGTTTTAAATAAGCTTGAATGATATGCATCATCCAAATTTGTGTGAATCAAATATTCGCAAAGGAGAAAAGTTTAAGCGTGAAAAAGTAACTTTCGAAAATCAGCATCTTTGTTTAAATGATGTGTAAGTGTCATTCGGGGACGAATGTTCCTAAGGGTGGGATAATTTAACATTCCAGAAAATCAGATGGATAGTGAAGAGCTAGTAAGACCGTTAGAATACGTTTTGGGGATACATAGGCATTCCAATGCCTAATATTGAGAAATATTGGGCATAGTATAGAAAAATGGCTAAGGGGTGTTAGCCAATTTCTATATATACCCAAATAAGCAAAATATAGTCCAAGATTGTTTAGAAATGTACCTGCAAACAAGACCCTAAACTAAAATTCTTTTTCCTTTAACTCACAAAAAGGTATGAGGCATCCAAGTGTAAAGCCTAGATACCATGTCACATGATCAATTAAAGTTATCATGTAGAGTAAGCACTGCCCAAGAATATAGCGAGGATCCTTGGGACAATAAGTAAACATTCCCAAAGGAACCATAAATAATAGTTAGTTAGGAAAGTACAACCAACCCTGTGCAAGAACATGTGCAAGACATGTGAAAAAGCACAAAAGGAGGGGACCACCCTAACCGAATTCAGTAAGGGTAGTTAATGGGACAAAAATGTGCATAAGGGACCACTCCACTTGGGGCCTAACTTCCTAACCAAATTTAGAATCTAAAATACTGAGCCAAATATCTTATTAACCTAGGAGTAAACGAATTGGACCCATTAGTGCACCCGACAACCTTGGACCAAAATCGGGTTGACATTAGCCTAGTACTAGTTAAAGAGACAACCTAGTACTTAACCTAGGATGGTCCAAAAGGTTAGTTATGGTTCTAACAACTTAGGGGTACTTTAGTTATTCCCCTAGGTTACCTAATTAATTTACGTAGCAAATTAATTATTTAATTTAAAAGGGCTAAATCCAAAACTAAAAAGGAAATTTTTAGATTTTGGTGAAGACAAGAAAGGGACAACCTAGTACCTAACCTAGGATGGTCCAAAGAGTTAGTTAAGGTCCTAAAAACTTAATGCTACTTTATTAAGTACACTAGGATACTTCATTAATTTATTTAGAAGCTTAATTAATTAATTTAAAGGGTTAAAACCAAAATCACAAAGAAGTTTCAAGAGTTCAGTGAGACAAGAAAAAGACAACCTAGTACTTAACCTAGGATGGTCCAAAGGATTAGTTATGGTTATAACGACTTAAGGGTACTTTATTAATTATCCTAAGTTACTTAATTAATTGAATTTTCCATTTATTAACTTATTAAAACCTAAGTTGAATAAGTCAAGTTTAGTTGCTAAACCTAAAAACCACGTTCAAAATCAAACAAATACACGACTAAAACAAGAAAATAAGCGTGACAAAAACAGTGAACAAAATGCAAGAAAAAAAACAAAAAAATTCTTAGACGATTTTCAAGGTTTCTTCAAGGTTCGTTCAAGCTGGGCTTTGTAGATGAAGTTCTATTTAAAGTATGGGTTTCTCTCATGGAATTCTTTCTCCAAGAGAACTTTCTTCGAATGATTCAAAGATCTTGAAAACTAGGGTTGTTTCCCAACATTCTTGTCGAACTGCATTCCCTAGTATCATTGTTACGAATTCATTGATGAAAAGGTTAGAAATCATGATGTTGGTATTTGGTGCTGGCTGATCTTAATGTGTATTTGATTAAATAATGATTGAATGAATCTATTGATTCGACTCGTTTGATGCTAAGTGTTATTATGTGAATTAAAAGAATTATAGTGTGTTAAAGATATGTCCGAAAATGTTATGCATGAAGATGTTACGGTCTGTTTTAAATACTTGCTGTTAATATGACGTTATAAAGATGATATAATCATCAAATGCTAATATGATGTTTTCCAAGATGCTTAAATAAACGTCATGCCTAATGTTATGTCATAAGGTTAGCTAAAAAGGATCTCCGTGAAATCATAATTTGAGTGAATGTTTGCCTTATGTCAATAAAATGGCTAACAAAAACATTGTTCAAAATTTAAATGGGAATTGGCTATAATTTTATCTCTAAATAAGTAAAAGATTGGCTAATGTATAATGTATACAAACTTAAGCATGTTGCACATGAAAATTGGCTTATGCCAACAAATATGGTTATGAAATCTATGCCCAATTGTTTATGCCAATAATAATCGTATGCTAATAAAATAGATGACAATACATTGTCTAAAAGTGATGTATGTAAATAGCTATAATATTATGTTAAATCATTACAAAATTGGCTAATGGTTCATAAATATTAAATTTAAATATGAACATACGTAGAATTGGCACATGCCAACAAAATGGTTATGTAGTTTAATCTTCAAAGGTTGAGGCCAATACTAATCATATGCCAATCTTGTGTAGTTAGAGTATTAAATGATAATATAAGCACTTCTAAACTAATTCAATGAACCCGTAATCAAGGGCATGCCACTCATTGGGACAACTCCCAACATGCTCCAAAAGAATGACATATGAACTCATGAAACTCCTTGAATGAAGTGCTCATGGTCCATAGACGATGATATATATCTACTACCCTAAAGTAAGTAAGTAACGTGAGTTATAACATAATTAAAGGGGTCTAAAATAAGTAAGTGACCAGAATGGGGTGTTAAAGGAAGTGAGACAAGTCTCACTTACACCTAAGCTATTATGTTAAAAGAATACTCACGTATGAAGGTGTTAGAAGGTGTGAGCCAGTCTCATTAACAACAAAGGATGATATGTAAGGAAAATTTATATTTTCATCAATTTAAAGAAGGATGACCATTCATCAAAGGAGTAAGTAAATCTCAACCTAGATGCGAGCTTCCATAATGCTTGAGTCAATACTAGAAGATAAAGAAGAAATGAACATTCACATAAAGGGGTTAGTAATTATGAAAAACAAATGTGCTAATGTTAATGAATGTGGTGACAACATGATAAGAGGTAAATTTGAAATATGAGGGCAATCTCAAATGAGCCTAAGTAAATGTTACCAAAACGTACTCACCTATGAGAGTGTAAATATAATGAAGAGACTTGTCTCTATGTACACTCTAATGAAAGTATTGAGACTATTTTATATTTAATACTAATGAATGATATGAGAAATCATATATTGATATATGATGTCCTCATAGTAGAATCCATCTTCCATGATGTATGAGTTGAATGAAATGGAACTTTGTACTAAGCAACGATAGGCTAGCTATGAGCGGTGATGCCTTCTTTCGGGAAGGTTGGAGGGTCACGTAACTCTCATGAGATGAGACTGTCCGGCATTCCGGGTATGGGTCTCCTTATATTTCCTAGTCTTTGAACCTATACTACCAATATAGGGATCTGGAGGGGTTCGATTCCCCTGAATGCTAGCATGTTTTGGGTAACTTTGGCCGGTAATTCCACCTCTTTTCGGTGTGAGGTAGACACTGGATTTCATAAGGCTCACATGATCTATGTCGGTTAAGGTTGGATTTCCTTAAGGTATGCAAGATAATGAAATGAACTATATCGAAGGTGTTTGTGCAAGACCATCAGGATGTGAAATCAAATTCAAGTAATGACATTAGGTCATTCTTGGTCATTGCACTTCATGATCCCGATGAGAGTATTAGACTTCATCCTAGTTATAGCTGGTTTTATATAAGCCTACGAATAAATGAAAAGAATAATGTAAAGTACGAATGAACAAATGAAGCAGACTCTGTGTTTGCTAAAGAAGGCCCTCGGGTTGAGGTCCCATGTGTTGGGCTCTCACTTGAGATGTTTTATGCTACATCAACGATTCCAAAGTCTCGTGTATATGAAATGTATTATATATAAAATATGAAAGTAATGAAATCAATGGCATGATCAATAGAGAATTGCTTATGAAAGGAAATGAATATATAGTGTAAAGAATGACTCACTATAACGTAGGAAAATCAGTCCTTAGTCCTTGAATTACTTACATCGATTTATTGTGGGTATGAGACTACAATGAATCATTTCACTTGTAAGTAAAACATAGGACCAAAAGAATTGTTGAACTACAAAACAACAAGAAGAAAAAGATTGAAGACTAATCTAAGTGAACAAAGATTAACTCTTGGCCTAAGAGGATCAAACATCTCAAATCCCGAGTTGTTCAAGAATTATGTTGACGATACTAATGTTTTGTAATCATATAGAAAATGAGTTGTGTGCTTTGAATTCATTAAAATACATCATATTCATACCACAATTCACAACTAACAAATTAGGAAAGACTAATGCCTAGACTTTCCAGAAATTGCATGTTGCCTAGGAAGAGCTTTCATTGATCATGCATAGCTTTATGTGTATGTGTGCATACACCCATACATTAACCCCCCTACTATTTACTTATTTTATAGGTTCAGGTAAGAGGACAAGTTGACGACACTTGCAGCGGTTCAGACTTCAATGTTTCTCCAAACCATTTGGTAGGTCCTCATGATTTCGAGGATGCTACATATTTAGTCTAGCCTTATTTTTAGACATAGCTAGTGGATGTTGTCCCTAGCGTTTCTTTCACACCTTCATTTCGAAGCTTTGTAATAAGGTCGTGTTTGGCAAACTATTTATGATATATTCATCTTCAGTTTCGAATTGAATCTTTATGTTAGAAGGTTGTTCTCTTATGTTGATCTTAGTATATGATGTATCAAGTTAATAATTATATGAAGTATCTGTATACTTCATACATATAAAAAGTTTTACATTTTACGCAAATTTAACTAGATGAATGTGATGAATGCAAGATGAGGCTTGTCTGCGACCTCTGAGAGGTCAACGACGCCGGTTGCGATCCAGATTCCTGAATCCGGGTCGTGACAATAACTACTCCGGAAGAGGGTGTTCTACTTGCCAATGGAAGAACTTGAACATATCCCATGTAGGCACATGGTAGGGAATATGAAGGGCTTACTTTGTACTCTAGCCTCATCTGTTAACTAGCGCTACTTCCCATACCATACTCACTCGGTGCTAGGCTTTGTTCTCATATAGTAATTTACATTAAAGGTTCATACAAAAGGGTTCCATATCAAGTTTATAACCCAATCAGATTTACCCTACAAAAGAGGTAACCAAGGTTTGCCTTACAATGGCGACAAGATAGCTCCTAATGAATTTCCTAAGAATGATATGATGTCGTTCCAGCCAACCAACCCTTACCCATAATTCATTAAATGAAGGATACCATTACGACTTTCGACTTCAAGGTTCATAACCTTACAACTACGTTAAAGGTTTCACATAAAAGACCTTCTTAATCATCATTCAAGGTCTCATATAATTTATACAAACAAGACTAAGAGGCTTTAGCAGCCTATGTCAAGACATCTCATATTCAAATTCATACATGTATCAAGTAAGGGACACAAGTCTACCAAAACAAGACACAACATACTTCACATATATTATATCACTTTAGAAGTATATAGACATAACCAACATCCTCTTTAGGTCATCCTATAAACTACTATAACATCATCAATATAACCATCATATACTCATATAGTCAAGTAGGAATAACCATGAACCGACTCTAAGACTACACATATAAAGACTTAGTCATAGTCTAACATGATCACCTAACAACATCAATAGAAGAACACATAGTTTCACTTAATCAAAAGTAGATAGATATAATCATACTTCACATACTCAACTACACATATTATCATATATAAATTAATACCTACAAGTCTATGATCATCATAATACATAAAGTAAGGCTGACCAGGCCATATTGCAGGTAAAGCACAGAGCATCGCCACCGTAAGTGGACCATACCAACCATAACATAATTCAAGAGCTTCATTGCATAAAACAAGGAGAATTAGGGCAGATTACCACCAATCCATTCTCAATACTTCAATCCATAGATAAATCATCTAATTCAATACCATAAGGCCCTTACCAATGGCCATGAACATCAATTCAATACAAAAACAATAATACTTAATAAATATAGGTCAATTCGATATAGATTTATCAATCTATGAAAACCTATACATCAATTGAATACAATTATTACATCATTCAATAGCCCATAGAAAAGTACATTAGAATTCATAATCATTAAGACAATACCATTTAACCCATAAAGTAGTCAAAAACTAGGGTCATCAATTACATGGGTTAATAGATTAATTGAGTTAAAATCATCTAATTAATAACAGGTCAATCAATATTCAAGGATTTACAACCTTTACTGCAAGAACCCATGGATAGATTCCAATTTAGAAAACTCGTCTTTTGTGAGGTCTTTGAGAAATTACTTTGAAGATTGGCTCCTTGATGAATTTAGTTTCAAGTATTAGAAACCACACCGCAATGATGTTAATCCACGAAATTGATGAAGAATTACCACTCAAATCTTTAATCCAATCTCTTTCTTGAGTTTTGTCTTGAATGGAGTTCTAGAGAATTTCTTAGAGATTTTGGGGTTTTTATTTGGAAGAATGAATTCATCTAGGTATTTAGGACTTATAAACCAACTTAAAATACCTATAATACCCCTAAGTAACCTCCCTTTCTCTTATTTGGACTTCCAATACACATAAAACTCTACACACTGCCTCAATACCACATTATAAACCATTTTAGAACCTTATACCCTCATAAAAAACACATTAGGCTCTAGCTTCACCTAATTCATTTTCGAGCTTTTATAAATGGGGCCATGTAGTATGCATATCTTTAAGTTTAAAACCCAATTAACGGACCCCAAAATATGGGGCATCGTCCGGTTGATGACCCATAGATTGTAGGGCATCGATGGTGTCTGCAGGTTTGCCTGCTGCACTGTTTTGACTTGGGGGTTTTAGAAATTCACCCCAATTCTTATAAAATTGGAGGACGGTCATTTTAAGTGTGTATGGGTATTTTAAGTGTATTTAAGTCAGTTAACTCTCATTTAGACCCTAGAACCTAGATCAAAACCCTTTGCCTCCGAAAGTTTCTTCAAAAACCCTCATGAGAGCTCAAGTGAAGATGAAGCTTCATGATGGATCTTCAATGGAGTTTATTGTTCAATTATCTTTGTGTTATTATAATAAGGTATGGGAGCTCTTAATATAAGGCTTTCTATAACCTTAGAGTCAATTTCAAAGATGATTTCAAAGTTTTCAAAAAAGATGAAAACGTCCAATGTCTACTCTAAGTCTTGGGTTTTTGCATGAAATTTTTTCAAACATTAAGATATGAGATTGTTGATGTATAATTTATTTTTCCAATGAAAATATCCATGAACCCTTGACCTTCTCAAATCTCTATATTTGGCTATGCTATGGGTGATGTGGTTATCTCTCTATACTAGTGAATTCATATGTAGATTGTTATGGGCTATTTATTTATGTATAGATTATGATTATGGTTTATAAGATGTCTCAATTTGATTATATGAGTATTTTTATATTCCTATATTCATTTATGTTAAGCTTATTGAATTGAATTGGTGATCATGGCCATTGGTAAGGATCTTTGAGCATTGAGTTTGTTGATTTGGTTATGATTGAAGTTGTCAGATAGGGTTGGTGGTATGAAGCCCTAAATCTATTTATACTTTTTTGTATAACTCTTATATTATTATGATGACTGGTATGTTCCACTTATGGTGGCGGTGCTTATGTATTATAATTGTGGATAATGTGGCCTTGTCGGCATTACTTTATAAATTGTGAATCAATGCGGTCTTGTTGACATTACTTAATGTATTATGTTATTTATAATGTATAACATGGATATGTTATCATTTTAAATGTCTTGATAACTTGTGTATACATACGAAGTTAAAGTATGTGTTCTCCTATGTACTTATAGGTGATCATGATAGGCTACAGTGATGCCTTATGTGTAGACTAAGTGTTGAAGTGTGAATCTTCTTTAATGACTATATGAAACTTATGATAAGTTATGTTGATGATTATATAGGGGTGTGTAGTATGATTAGTAAGTATGCTTAGTTAACCCTATGTGCTTCTTGAATGATATGAGACATGTGATATGGTGAAGTATGTGTGTGCCTTGTTTAGGTAGACTTATGTCCCTTACTTGATACATGTAATATGTGAATATGGATTCTTGACTTAGTATGCTAAAGCTTCTTAGTCTTGTTTGTGTGATTGACATGTGACCTTGAATATAAATAAGAAGGTCCTTTATGTGGAATCTTCTAGAAAGAATGTTATGATATCCTTGAAGTTGAAAGCAGTAGTGGTATCCTTTTTGTGTGAATGGTGGACTTAAAGTTGGTTGGATCAAACGGCATAAAATCATCCTTAGGAAAATCATTGAGCTATCATATAAACCATTCTAGGTAACCTTAGTGGACCCTGTTTGGTAAGGTGTAATATGATAGGGTTGTGGACTTGATATGGAACCCCTTTATATGCTCTTTTATGTGAAATACTCTATGAGAAAAAAGTCTAGCACCGAGTGAGTATGGTTTGTTGAGTAGTTCTAGTTAAGGATGAGGCAAGAGTACAAATAAACCCTTCATATTCCTTAACCATGTGCCTACATGGGATATGTCCTCGTTCTACCATTGGCAAGTAGGACACCCTCCATATGAATAGGTTATAGTTATTGCCTATTCTCATCATATGGGATACATGCTAGTGTTGAATAAGTTCTATGAAGTTTAGGTGGTGGTATGGGACCCTATCTAGACCTTGCACGGATAGGCTTGGAATATGCTAGTGTGAGAGTCCCTAGGTCTTCACCAAGACCATTATATGAATGTCCTTAAGTGTTGAGCGTCTCCTAAATGGTTAAATGAACTTAATGACTTAAGTAAAGACTTTGTAATGATGTATCTATCTAGAGTACCTTTGAGGATTGATTAAGTAGGCTTGGAGAGGGTGTATGGGTGTTCTCTTCATATATTACTTAGGTGAGTCTTGTAGTAATTGTAGGTAGGAAGTCTAATTGGTGAAATGGGAATGATCTTATCTTAGGTAGTCTAAAGGTTCTCTTTGGTGTTTATGAAGGGATTGTATAGGTGATCGCTTCATAACTCACTCAAGTGAACCTTAGAATAACCTATAGTAGGAGGGTATCATGTTTATGTGAGTTGGTGTGATATATGATGTATTGGAATAACTTACTTTAGGTAGTCCTATGGATCATCTAAATGTGAGTGAAGGGGTTGTATGGGCGGCCGCTTCATAACTTACTTAGGTGAGTCTTAGGATAACCTTTAGTAAGAGATCCATGAGTATGTCTATGTGTTTTGATATGGTCTTGATGCTATCTTGTGATTTGTAAATTACATGTGAAGTTACTATAAATTCACTGTAAGGTTACTGTAAGTTTGCTATAATTTGAGTTAATTTGTAATGTGTTTTATTTTGTGATTTATTGACTTGTTGGATGTCTCTTAAACTATTTTATGAAGGTTTTATATCAAAATATCATGAAACCATGTTTGTATACTAAGTTTCCTTTTTTCATGGTTTTTGTATGGCTTCCATACTTAGTGCATTCAATATGCTAACCCCTTCTTTTCCCCTTTTTACTAAAGTGTAGGGAATTGGAAGTCTTGATATGCCATGGAAGACGGATAGCTCTCTAAGGGTTAAAGATGAAGTATTGGTGAGTCCTCATCGATTTGAGGGCAATACCCACATTTCCTTTATGTCTTAGTCTTTATTTTTATGTCGTGTATGGTCTTAGTCCCTAACGTGTATACTCCAAAGTATAGATGGTTCGATGAGACATTGTAAAAGTTTATTGTTTTAATGAAAATCTTCTGGTTGCGTATGTTATTTAAAGAGTTCTTCGTCAGATTCTTACTTATTTTAGAGTGTTTATTATGCGATGATTGATATGAGTAGCTTAAATGAGACTATTTGGAGTCTCATATGTCATGTCCCGACTTGAGGGATGCCCTATCTTCTAGGGTGTACTTGTGGGTCATGACAATCCTTTTGAGTAAACACATACTTAAGACTCTTGTGGTTGGCATACACATCAACATGAATACCATATAAGTAATGCCTCCTTATTTTCAAGGCAAACACCATGGCCGCTAATTCAAGATCATGAGTTGGGTAGTTCTTCTCATGAATCTTGAGTTTCATAGAAGCATATGTTATAACCATCATGTGTTGCATAAAGACGCAAACCAATACCACTTGAGATGCATCACAATGTACCACGAACCCCTTAGTACCCTTTGGTAAAGTCAACACCGGAGCGGTGGTAAGCCTATCTTTCAAGATTTGGAAGATTATTTCACAAGCCTCCGACCACTCAAATGTCACATTTTTTTGGGTCAAAGTAGTCAAAGGAGATGCAATAGACGTAAAACCACCCACAACCTCCTATAGTACCCGGTTAGACCCAAGAAACTTCTTATGTCGGTTGGATCCAAAGGTCTAGGCCAATTTCTAATCGCCTCGGTTTTCTTTGGATCCACCTCTACACCCTCACTAGAGATGATATGACCAAGAAACGCCACCGACCTTAACCAAAACTCACACTTGCCATACTTAGCAAATAGTCGGTGTTCTTTTAAGACTTGTAACACCACCCTCAAATGCTCCATATGATCAGCCTCATTTTTTGAATACACCAAGATATCATCTATGAAAACAATCACAAAGCAATCTAGGTGTTTTTGGAACACCCTATTCATTAGGTCCATAAATGTCGTCGGCCCATTAGTCAACCCCTAAAACATCACCCCAAACTTATAGTGACCATATCTTGTTCAAAAGGCCATTTTGGGAATATATTCATCTATCATCCTATATTACTGATATCCTGACCTTAAGTCAATTTTTGAAAAGTAACTTGCCCCTTGTAGTTGATCAAACAAGTCATCAGTCCGAGGGAGAGGATACTTGTTCTTCATAGTCACTTTGTTCAATTGACGGTAGTCAATACAAATGCTAAGCAACCCATCCTTTTTCTTTACAAAAAGAACCAGAGCACCCCATGTGGAAATACTAGGTTGAATGGAGCCCTTGTCTAGTAAATCCTTAAGTTGTGCCTTCAACTCTTTCAATTCGGTCGGAGCCATCCGATAAGGAGGAATTTAAATGGGATTTGTATCCTGTAACAAGTCAATATCAACATCAATTTCCCATTTGGGAGGAATTCTAGGAAGATAATTAGGAAAGACAGTTGAAAATTCCCTCACTACGAGGACTAACTCAATGAGAGGAACCTCTGAGTCTAAAACTGTAAGACTCACAATATGGTATAAACACCCTAAGAGATCATCTTACAAGCTTTTAGACAAGAAATGATACGACCTCTAGGAATAGAACTTCCCCCCTTCCACTCTAAGATGGGTTCATAATAGTGATTCTTTCTTGGAGCATCAACATTAGAACCACTTGTTTGAGCTTGTCCACCATTCTTGTCTTGCCCCTTAATGTTAAGGCCAGCTCTAACCTTGTGACCCTCTTTCCCACTACTAAAGCAATTCCCCATCCCAACTAGGAACTCACCCCAATGTTTCTTACCACACTTGGAACAAGTTTGTTTATAACTTGGTGACTTTACACTTCTATAATTTTGGGACTTTGGGTTAGATACCCTATCATCACGAGCCTTGGTAAATTTGGAAGGGATTTGACTGGAGAACCTCTTCTTGAATTTAGGCTTGTCTTAAATTTCCAGTCTTCCTTTTGAAGAGCTACTTTTAAATGACTTAGCCTTCTTGGCCGCTATATTCCACCTCTTTAACCAACTTTATTCCACTTGTTGAGATGAACCATTAGACGATAGATATTCATATTATCATGAAGAATAGCAGAAAGACATTTTTCAACCAAGTCATTGGACACTTCTATAAGAAAATGGTTCATCTCATCCCTTGTGTTAGACACCAAGGATGG
The DNA here is from genome assembly GCA_032847665.1 of Solanum chilense. Classification (NCBI taxonomy): domain Eukaryota; kingdom Viridiplantae; phylum Streptophyta; class Magnoliopsida; order Solanales; family Solanaceae; genus Solanum; species Solanum chilense. The sequence continues at coordinate 15,830,506 of CM064968.1, forward strand.
ATCATACTTAGATAATTTAGTAAACTTCAAGGAATATTCAATTACGCTCATACCTCCTTGACGAAGGTTGATGAATTCTTCAACCTTAGCTTCCCTCAACTCTCCATGAAAGAACTGATCAAGGAAATCTCTCTTGAAGATCTCCCAAGTAACTGGACCACCTCTTAGCTAACAAGTTTGCACCATATCTTTGAGTTGATAGGCGGAAAACTCGGCCTTTTCACCGTAGTTACTCCCATAGTAAAGACTTCATCTTAGAATCTTAAGGGTCTTCATCCGACCTTTACCCGTAGAACATATGAGAGTTCATCCTAGTAAAGTCTCTCAAACGAGATGTCATAATGTTAACATGTTGAGGCACTCGGGGTCCAACCTCCATATTCACTTGGGTTGTCATGGCTTGTACTTGAGAAGTGACGACAATAGCTTGTGAAGTCATGGCTTGGGACAAATTGAGAAAAGTTGCGTTTATCTCTCCAATGTTCATCGGTTGAGGAACAACCGGAGCTTGATAACCCATAGATTCTTCTTCAAGTGGAGCGACTTAATTTTTTGCGGAGGAGTTTGACTGTCATGAGTCCGCGCATGCGCAATCCCTTCCTCAGCCCTTCTGCAGCAGCTCTTCGAGTATTCATACCTATAACCACAACAAAAGGCTTAGGTGAGATCACACATAAGGTAGACTCTAGAGGCGCTATATAGGATTTCAAGAAGATGTGAATTTCCTAAGCATCCCATAGACTCATTCGTAGGTGCTACGTGCTTCATAATTCTGAATAAGAATCTATATACACGAGGTATAATTAGACATCCATCCTAAAGATATCCAATCTCATGCTCTGATACCAAGTTTATCATATCCAGGAAGCATCCCTAGAAATAATCGGTGTCGTTGTCCTTAAAGAGGACTAAGACTGACCTCATAGCATTCGTCATTACATTTCGTAGGTTAAATTGTGGAAAAATTTAAAACATTTCATCTACTTCAACATTGAGGTTTACATAGATCTCTCACTTAAATATATATATATATATATATATATATATATATATGGATTTCATATAGACTCCTCACATAGGAAGCATTGCATATGCTTCTACTTTTATTTCACATCCTAAGTAAAACAATATAATATCATAGGAAGTCTAGGGTAAGTCTCACAATTAAACCAGCTAAGCCGAATACATAATTCGGGAATAACCTTTACTTTACTTCGATAATATCCACATGTTGGCATATACAACAATTGTCTACGAATGAAACAGAAAGAACTAAATGAGTTAAAACTAGAACAATATCAATAGATAGATAGTGACGCCGTCCTCGGAAGGTAAGGACCTACTGAACTTGGAGAATAAGAATACAAGTATCTTTAAATGGCCTTTCAATAAGCTCAACAGCAAGAACCTACATAAGTGTGGAAACATAGAAATATGGGTTAGTACACACTTGTACTAAGTATGAGAATATGCACATAAAACATTGAAAATCATGCTAAACGGGATATTTGTTAAAAACCATGCTAAGTTACTTTGAAAAGCCTTATACACAATCCAGCACACATGTAAGCCAATAATCACATTCCTTAAGACAAAACAAGATTTCCCCAACCTTTTAGTGTTATGGGGCCCTACTATGTATTAAAATGTGAGTACCCTATCTTCCACCTCTGAAAGGATCAACATAATCAAGTATAAGCAAGTCAACATGTGTAATAGCATAATTGATTACATAACCAACCCAACTAGAACATCATGTTATAATAACAAAACATGTATATGAGGGTTCATAACGTTACCACACATACAAGACCATTACTCTAAACCCAACATCAACTCCATAAGTGCAATGACCAAGTAAAGCCCCATATCCTTTCTCAACCAAGTAAACCTTACAAAAGACCATATGAATGTCTAACATGATATAACATAGCATTAAGAGGAATAATCAATATATTTAGCAACATAAACCAATAGCATGTTCATAAATGAAACTGAAATAGTATAAGATCATTAACATGTAAAGTCAACATATGCATATCATTTACTTTATAAAACATATAAACAACTTCCCAATACTTCTCTCTAGGCCAACTAGTGCAATGTTTAGGTAGAGTCTCATACCCCTACCTAGACTAAGTCAAACCCCTTAGGTCACCCTAGTTAGTGTTCACATTAGTACTTTATTTTACTTTCGAGAACACTTACCTTAACCGACATAGACCACATGAGTTAAATGTGGAATATGGTTTAATGAAACCCTACACCGAAAGAAGGTGGATTACTTGCAAAGGTAGTACCAAAACATGAACATATCATTCTAGGTGGATACATTAGCTAGTATTCCTCTGGAGGCAAAATAGTCTAAGAACTAGGAGATATACTTGGGACCCTTTTGATGCACAATTGCACTATGTCACCATCTCATGAGAACCATTGTGAACCTACCTTTTTAGACTGGCAAGGGACACATCTCACATCTATTTCACTCGGTGCTAAGCTAGAGTCCTCTTTTGAATTGTCTTTAAGCCTTTATCATCATAACTCAGTATAAGTCGTAGGATACTAACCCCTTCTATATTCATATCATTCGCTTATTAGGAATTGCAATAGAATTTCATTTCACCACAACCCTTATATGTGAGATCAACACATTATTATCATTAGGTTATAATAAGACACACAGGAAATTCATAACCAATCTTATATCATTTAATCTTAAATTTAATCTCACACATTCACATAATCAAGACATTTAAATATCATCATCATACCAGCATAAAATAAATATAATCACAAGGAATGTTTCAATTGAACTTCATCACCAAGTAAAAGTTATCACAATTGAAGTAAAGGTTCAAGATCACAAAGTCTTACCAGTTCTCCTTCAACAAACCATCATCTTTAGTCTTACCCTCAACAAATCCAATTTCATCATCAATAGGTGTCATAACATAATTCAATAGTAAATACCACAATAACTAACTCTATTGCATAAATACTAATCAATTCAAGATGAGTTCATAACCTAGGATTATGAAATTTGGGTCAATTCATTATCTATTCTCCACTTTCTAGGTTAATTCATCTAGTTTCAATATAATTGAACCATAATACAACATAATCTAATCATAATTGCCAAAAGAAACCATAAACAATAAAATTTATAAGATCAAATTCGTATTAGGAAGAAACCCATATGAAATCATCTTTTTGAAAACAAATTTTGGAAGAACCCTTTAGGCAAAGGAATCCCAAAGGTGAAAGGATCCAATAACTTGCTATTTATTGAAGATTTACGGAGAAAAGCACCCTTATTTCTGCCCTAATGACCTTGACCTAGCCCTTCAATGGAGTTCTTTCTTTTGGGAGAGAGAAAGTAGAGAGAAGGAAGAGCAATTTAGGTTTGGGAATTTGGGGGAATTAAGTTGTGTTTAGACTTAGGGTAGGTTATATAGTTATTTAAATAACCTAATTATCAACCCCCTAATCACTAATTAAACCCCTAACTAACTAACCTAATTAAATGAAGCCTTTAAAACTCACAAGCGAATTTGTATGCCTGACCTAAGAGACCACGACCTACGGTTCGTAGGTCATTCAATGGGCCTTGGGACCAACCATCTTGAAGGTCCGTCGATAAGTTCAGAGACCTGTCAAATTGGTCATTTTCCTAAAATTTCTAAGTGTAAAATGACGGAGGCATCGACTCCCCGAAGTCTCACCTATGCCCCGTCGATGGCAAGCGTACATGGACACTACCTGCACTTCCCATTTGACAACTTTGGTCAAAATTATATGGTCATCCACTAGGACCCTTATGGTGGTCCTTGGGAAGTTGTACCCAGACATTTCGACCCTAAATCTACTCTAATATGTACTAGACACCATTTTATCAAATTTCATCCATTTTCAACTCTCAAAACCCCGTGAAATAGGCTAAGGTACTCAAGCACCTTTTTGACTAGTCTATGGACGTCATGGACGTTCCTTGACGATTTTACTCTAAAACTTCCTAACAGACTCATAGACATTATTTTTTGCCATAAAACAGTGTTACAACTTTTAGACACTCATTTGGGGCTCTATATTAGGTCTTAGAATTTCGAAGTGTTACACCTCTATTGTTTTTTAGTCTCCAAAAAACACATTAAAACAAGGCAAACATACAAGGATACACAAGCATGTACAAGACTAGTTTCCGGACGTCTTAGTCGTCCTTTGACGTTTGGCTCCCAAAATCTTTAAAACGACTATTACAAGGTGTGACAAATTTTATTTAAATGTTTTAAACCTTTAAATCACATGTGAGGAATTAAATACTTTAGTTCATTTTGATGGTCTTCACAACTCATGACTTCGGTCTTATTTTTTTGGGGTGGCAAATCTCAAATGGCTTTTATTTTGTAAGGATCCTATTTGATTCCCCTTCTATTAACAATAAAACCGAGAAGTTCTCCTAATGGAACTCCAAATGCACATTTTGCTGGATGAAGCGTGAGATCATATCTTCGCACTCTTTCCAAGAATACTCAGATCTGGCACATGATCAACTTGTGTTTTAGACTTGATAATTACGTCATCAATGTATACTTCAATTTCTTTATGCATAAGATAACTAACATGGTTGTCATAGCTCTCATTTAAGTTACCCTAGCATTTTAAGACTAAATGGCATGACCCTGTACCAGTAAGTCCCCCATGGAGTTGTGAAAGCAGTTTTCTTGGCATCCTCTTCCTGCATAAAGATTTGATGATACCCCGCGTAACAGTCCACAAAAGATTGAATTTCGTGGTTTGCATAATTATCAACTAAAATATGGATATTTGGTATGGCAAAGTAAAATGTTGGACTAGCCTTGATCAATTATCGATAGTCAACACAAACATTTGTCTTATCATCCTTTTCGGAACAGGAACAACTTTTGCAAACCAAGTAGTGCAACGAACAGCTTGCATCACATTTGCATTTAGTTGTTTCATCATTTTCTTCTTGATCTTTTCACTCACATCATGCTTGAATTTCCTTTTTTCTATTCGATGGGTGGAAAATCACTATGAGTGGGCAACTTATGAACCACTAAATCAACACTCAGACGTTGCATGTCATTATAAGGCCAAGCAAACAAATCTTTGTATTCAAACAAAAGTTTTATTATGGCATCCTTAATTTCCTAATTGACACGATGACTTATTTTTATTTCTACAACTTCCTCAATACATTCAAAATTGATTGTCTCAGTACGGTTAGGTTTGTGTTCAAACTGTCCCAATTCCCTATTAATTTCCCCAAAAGCCTCTTCTTCATTATATTCAACATTTTGACTCGGTGATTCAATAATAAAAAACTCATTGAAATATGGAAGTGAATTCCACATGAATATCACGTTATCAAAGCCGACATTAACAGAACTGAAAAAATAGAGAATAAGAATTAGGGGAGGGAAAAAGACAAAATTTACTATGAAACTGGAATTTCATTGAATTGAAAATTGAAAAATGGATAGAAGGGTTTACACTAATACAAAATACTTTGAAACATTCAAATCAAAAGCTTGACAACAAAAAAAATACAAAACAGTAGCAAAACAAACTAGAAGACACATCTCTTATAGGGAAAGAAGTTGTTTCCCAATTGCTTAGCTCAACACTGAGCCCACGAGATGCATATGGGCATGACTTGAACCTTTACCAACTTAGACCATATTTACTTCACAAAGCAGATAACTGAGATCCTCCATAACTTCTTCAATGTCTTCATGAGTAAATAAAGCTTTCATTTATGGACCCTAATGCTTGATAAAAAAAATGAGAACTATGGGCAATCAGTTGTGGCAGTGCTTAATCAGTCCTTTTGTGGTTCTTAGGTTTATCTCCATTTCTCTTACTTTGTTTGTATCCGAGGCCAGAGGTGCCTTGGTTTCCTAAGAGATTAATGGGATCCACGATTCCTTGAGAACATAGTCCCAAACCTTTAATGGGTTGATAACCATATTTGAGCATTGTTGTTGCTACCATTGAAGAGGAAGAACAGAGGCATTCTTGGATGACAGGGTATCCTTGTTTGAAGCAATAGAATGATACGGACTCAAAAGACCAGTAAAAAACAAAATCACATCATTCTTTTGCCTCAATATATGGGAAGCATGGATATTTGTAAATACGTGAATCATTTTTCCCATTAGCAATGATTTCCTGTTGGACGTATTCAAAATTAACAACTTGATGCAAAGTTAATGGGACTGACCGAGCCATATGGACCCATGCCCTTCCTAGTAAAAACTTATTAGATGTGACCTTATCCATTACTTGTAACACAATCATAAAGTCCACTAGTCAAATTTTCATCTTTAATTTGATTTCACCAATGGTATCCGTCCTTGAGCCGTCATAAGCTCGGACAAATACATTGTTCCGGTGAATTCTGTCCAGGTTAATTTTCAAGCTATGGAGTGTAGAAAGAGGACATTGATACGCTCAAACTTACTTCTTAAATAAGAAGTAAAGCGGTCGTGTCAAGTAAATAACCCAACTAGTGAGGTTGGGATCGTTCCCACGAGGAAAATAGTCTAGACTTAACTTCAACTTGTTATTACTATTGTTTGGTCAATGACTTCCTTGGAAACTAAAAATATAAAAAGGGGGGTTTTATCTCTAACTAAGCGAAAATAAATAACAAACTTGAAAGAGACACTTAACAGCTTTGAATGTTGGGTTTTAATCCATTAATCGAAGTAACTAGGGTTTACGTGTTCCCCACAGGTTCATAACTTGATAATTCTAACTATAACAATTCTTTCCTAGTATCTTGCATGCAAAGTGATAAGTTATGTATTTCTAAATCCTTGGTCCGGCATCTAGAAAATCTCACTCCGCACATTTGGTCCGGCTGCGTGTGTTGCTATGCTAACCCTTATCCTTACCTCATTTTAAGCATCGTATTCGATATTTGACTAAGTTATTACCTCGTACCAATCAATACTAGCCTATTAGATAGTATACCTAAATCTATGTTAATAATTCTTTTCCTATTATCTACCTCCTTGGTCCGGCAAGTAGCATTAAAGCGAGTTCTAACGTTGGTCATCCGTTAAAAAGACTTCTAAACGAAAGAATTATTAATACATGCAAGACACTATTCTAGAATTGTTATTTTAGTTAGGGTTTATCTAATTATTTGCCTATGGTTCCCACAACCCTAGTTATGGAGTTTAGTTACTCATAGCCATAAACATAATATTCAAATATATTAAATAAGAATTCATGTACTTACTTCAATGAGAAAGAATAAAGTCCAAAAATTTTCTTGATTAATCACCAAAAGTCACTTGTAAGAATCTCAAAATCTAACACTAATACACAAAGTCTAATAATATGATGTCTAATGTAGCAGAGTCTAACCTTAAAAATGAGGTTTTTTGAACTATTTATAAAAACTAAAAACCTAATTAAACAAGGATTCTAATTGCTGGAAATCTTCCAAAACGCGGCTGGGTCGACGGACCTCGCGACGGATTGTCGTGGCCACGACGGACCGTCTTGGACTCCGTCGTCCTATACTTAGCAATTTCTTCTGCTTCTCTCTTCATTCCTCTCAAAGGCAAGTATGACGGACCGTCATAGGCACAACGGTCCGTCGAGGGTATTCGTTTTAAAATACTTCAACTTTTGGAATCTGGGTACTGGGATCACTTCTCTGAACTTCATGACAAACCTACAGGACGGACCGTCATAGACACGACGGACCGTCATAAGCTTCGTAATCCCACACTTGGTGAGAATTCCCTATCTTCCTTCATCAGCTTCTCTACGCTGCCACCTACGGACCGTCACAAGCACGACGGACCGTCATAAGCTCCGTAGGTGGTCTCTTTTGCATTTCTTCGCTCAAAATCTCCGCATTCAGCTTTGGACAGATTTCCTGCAAAACAAAAAGAAACTTATATAAAAACTAGCACAATAAGACTTTTGGACACACTAAACTTAAGGAAAAAGTATTAATTATGCCATGAAACCCCATTATATCAACACCCTGAACTTAAATTCGTTGTTTGTCCTCAAGCGACGCACTATGACTCACTACACAATCTTTGTACAATAGTGTCCATGTTTTATCCTTTGCAATCATTTGGCTATCAATCCCGATTAATCTCATCAAATCTATGCATGCTATCACTATTAGGCTTGAATTTTGTGGGATTAGAACATGACACAGACTCACCGTGCACTAACACCTATCCTCTTCAATTTCTAACCGAGGTGCTAACAATTCCGGTATTGCTACTAGTGTCCTCTCTTCAAAACAAAATCCTCATTTTTCACACAATGATTTCAATTGGAGTATAAGGATTACTTTTAAACACTCGCTCTCAGAACAAAGTCACACTCATTCATACCTATTGCCATAAGCTTGCCCTTATTTTCACTGCCTTAAGTTCGCTATACAACCCTTAGGATCACGATAGGACTTTCTTAGCTTGTAACATAGGCTCAGAGTCAGGTAGGGTATATTTAGGTATACTTTAGTGACTTTTTACCCTCCTTGACATATCGGCTAAACCTTCCACTTTCTATCACTTTATCTTGCCCAGTTTTTCCTATTCTTTCACCTTGCTATTTCCCCTTCTTTCTTCATTGGTGTAAGTGACTCTTTTTTTTTTTTTTTATAATTCGTGTATATTTCTCTTTTTCTTTAATTTTCTTTCAACGAGTTCTTGAGTCACTTTACTTTTGTTCTTTCTGTCTCTTTGTTCTTTCAACCCCACTTTCCAGATCATTCCTCAAAACAGCCACCCTCAATTCATGGCTTTGCCATGAGTCAAGGTACACAATACCCAAAGTTGGGTCAGGGCCATAACGAAGGTTGTTTATGCATTAGCCACCCTCAACTTATGCTTTTGGCATAAGCTGAGGAGCACATGTCCAAGGAGGGACCAGGGCCAACATATTGTTCCTGGAAAAGATCAGTTGGGGTGAAAAAGAAAGGTCTAATTTTAAGCTCAGATTATTTGGATCAAAGAAGGATAACTTTCATTGGTTTCTTTTATTTAGGCTAGAAATGGGCTATCTTGAATAAGGGCCTATGATCCTTTCCTAATTGTCTGTTACAGCTTACTTTTAGCAGGACTAACCAGGCAAGTTCTAGCTCTGTACCAATAGTGGACTATTCAGATTTCCTCACACTCACTTGACATCTCATCACTATACCAGATTATCAGACACCTAGTTAGAATTGAAGACTTAGGGTAATGCAATGGTGTAACTCTATTTCATGCTTAGAGCCACACAATTATCAGTTACTATGCCTAGTCATGCAAAATTTTCCAGTTTTATCAGGATATCATTTTAGCCATCATGCTTCAGAGTTAAACTATATACAAAAGATATAAACATGCCAGTTCAACAGAAAAGGTAATCAGTCTTTTGGGGAAAAAGAACACAGGCAAGAAAACCCCAAAAGAGGATAGTGAGTTGGGCTACTCAGACTTCACCCTAACACTCACTTTCCATTTACCCCACCCCGAACAAAAAAAGCATGCAATTGTCCCCAATGCATAAAAAATCTAAATATTAGAGTGGTAGGTGAAGCAAACCTGTGGCACAAAGCGCCGTCGATCAGCAAGCTGGTGGGTCGGGTTCCTCGGAACCCACGTTTTCTGCAATCTCGACACCCTCAGTGGTGTCCTCAGCAACAACTGCACCATCAGTAGTGCCTCCTTCTATCTCTACAGTGCGGGACCTCGACGCCCCAGCCGCTAGCTGTGATGCTCTGATCTGGTGTGCCTCCTCCTCAGCAAGTGAGGCTCTCCTCGCAGCCTTCATCTCTCGGTGCTCCTTCTTCCTAACTCGCGCCTCATCCTCTGCTCGACCCCTACGCCTCTTGGCACTCTCGCGAGGGGGAGGTAGAGGAATTTCTGAAGTAGCAAACAGGGCCACCAATACAGTGTCCTCAGCAGGCTCGACAGACTCCGGCACCCTCGCCTCTAGGATCGTGTCGATGTCTGCAGGAAGACTGTCGACTGCAGCCTGAAGAGTCGACACATCCACCGGAGGGGCTGGTCGGGCTAACACTCTCAAATCAAAGGAGTCCAGGCGCTGGTTAACTTTAGCAATCTTCCACTCTGTAAACTGCTGCATTTTCCTCTCTAGACGCTCTTCAAACTAAGTGATCGACTTCTGCATCCAAGGCTGGATATGATGCAGAAGAGTGGCCATTTGTGCCTCTAGTTTTTGGACCCTAGCAAGCGGGACCAGTGCCGGTAGAGGGGCTGTGCGAGAGGAGCTCGGGGCTATGCTACTACCCGGGATAGACTCGATCGGGGTAGTATCAGTGGACGCCTGTGTAGTAGTGCGTGCCTGGGCTACCGTATCCGCAAGATCATCAGCAAGTGGGGGCAGCTCTGGACGGGGCCCTCTGCGTGGAGCCAACTCATTGGCCTCGTCTCTGATTAGGCCAATGTCCACAGTGCCCTGCGGGGTCTTAAGCTGATTTACATGCCATATGGGAACACCTGCAGACCTGCAAAGGGCAAAGATCATACACGGGAAGGGGTAGGTATTGTGACCTTGAATGCCCTCTCGTGCATGACTGCCTGGAGAAGCCATGCGAAGTCCACCTCGAATCCGGCTATCATCGCCGCCATCAACCCTGCTCGATCCCAGGTAACGATGATATCAGCAGCTGTGGGGGAAAGGCAATGACGGACGAGCAGCCACAAGAACTTTGCTATGAACGTGAGGTTGGCCTTCTTGATGGCCCCCTTCGGCTCAGTGACCCAATCGGCACCCTCTCCATCTACTGACAGGTGCAGGGCCATCCACCCCTTGGTGGTCTCTCTCAGTGCTGGCTCGCGCAAGAACTGTCCATCCTTTAATATCTGCCAGCAGTAGTCAAACTCGGCAGTGATGGGGGTACGAGTAGCATCTGCACTCTCGCAGTATCGAAACCGGCGCACGGCTAGCAGGGAAGTGTCAACCTGCACACCCCGGACTCGAACCTGCTCCAGTGGGGCCGGTTTAGCGGGAGCAGCCCGCCTATCGATCTGTGATCGGAGAGTCGCTACATAGGATGCGTAGAACTCTCGGACCATTTCCTCACTGTATCGTCCCAACGGACGTGCTGTCCACCCTAAGCGATGCCTGGTGAAGAGGTTGTGGATCTCAAGCATCGTTGGGAGACTCCCTGTAAGTACCCGCCGCTCCAAGGTGAGTGTTCGAGTCATTACTCCTTTATCAGTCACGAACTTGGCGTCGGAGTAAACTTGAAACTGGCCATCGACACACCACCGGTTTGGCTGGTCAGAGGCTGGGATGGGGACCTGAGTTGTTGCACCGTATGTAGAGTCTTAACTGTCAGCCTCATCAGATGAGGCCGACGCTGCAGAAGTGGCGGGTGCGGGAACCTCAGCAGAGCCAGAAGCTTCCTCGGACCATGATACTCCTAAAGAGCCAGACGCTCCTTCCTCATCTGTGGCTGACCCAGAGGGTGTGCCGGTCAGTGTGCGCTCCTCATCAGACTGGGAGGCAGTGACTATGCCGGATGCCACCGTCTTGGGTATGGCTCTGGGAGCACGTGCAGCACGGGAAGGTGTGGAAGTGCCTGGGGGCACATACTCAGGGCCCCGCTCATCATCAGAGCCGATGATCAAGCGTGCAGATGGGGCAACAGACTTAGATCGCCCGCGTGCGTAGGTTCGGTCTTGCTTGGGTCCCATAGTAGATAGTACCTGCAAAGGATCCTATTAGTAAGAGTAGTGGCAAACAAGACAAGCGAAACCATACGAAATAAAACAGTGAAAATAATATGTAATTGTTGTAGAAACAGTGACACACGACGGGCCTGGTGACGGCTCTTCGTGACTATGACGGACCGTCGTGAGGTCCGTCGTGTTGTACTTGGACTCTGTATAAATAGAGAACCTTGAAGGAGAGTCTCTGACTAGCATGACGGAGTATGCAGGACAGACCGTCACAGTTACGACGGTCTGCTGTAGATGTCTGTGTAGGACACTTGGGAAAAAATATGGAGACCCTTAGGAGAGGGGTCTCTGACTGTTATGACGGTCATGCAAGACGGACCATCGTGGGTATGACGGTCCGTCACATGTGTCTGTTGAAGGACACTTGGAAAAAAAATTAGAGACCCTTAGAAACAGAGTCTCTGACAACCAGAACGGTTGTGCAGGACGGACCGTTGTGAAGACAACGGTCCATCACATGTGTCCGTTGGGGAACACTTGGGAAAAAATGAGAGACCCTTAGAAACAGGGTCTCTTTCTAGCATGACGGTTGTGCAGGACGTACCGTTGCGAGGACGACGATCCGTCACATGTGTCTGGTAGGACAGGGGTGCTAGGGCTTGTGCAACGGACCGTACGACGGTCCGTCGTGGCTATGACGGTCCGTCATCGGGGTCTTGTTCTGAATGACAGTGACTGAACTAAAGGTACCCTAAGCAACCCCGATGAACCCACATCAACCTTGTAGTGTTTTGGACCTAAATGTGCTTAACCCAATTACCTAGGAAACTAGCAATGCAAAAGCACCTATGTCTAGGGTGGTAAACATGGTAATTTTGAACATTTTGTAACCTAGGTCAGGCAGAATCGTATAATGTAAAAAAAAATACTATGAGGAACTAAGCTTAATACTAACTAGTAAAAAAAAATGCAAGATAAATGAGTATAAAGTAGAGACACATACCTTAGAAATGGAGAAAAACAAATGCACAAGTACTTGGTGGCAAGGTAGACACTCACAGCAGCAGTTTCCACTAGTTGATAAACACTTTAGGGCTTTGGAGAATTTTGAAGGGGATGCAATGATCGTGGGACGAAATGGGGAAGTTGAAGAGAGAGTAATGGGAGAAATAAGAAAGTAATAGGGTGAAAATATGAAGGGGTGGGGAGTTTAAATGGTCTGATTTTGGAAAAGGTCCAGCTGGGGTCGGGTCGGGTATAACTCATTAATCACGCGACGGTTCCCTGACGACGGTCCGTCACAGTTGTGACGACCCGTCGTTGGTTTCGTCGTGTGTGCCCTAGTTTCAAAATAACCAGAAAAAAACTTGGTACGACGGATGTATACGACGGTCCGTCGCAGGTGCAACGGTCCGTCGATGTGTCCGTCTGTGGCTGCTGCAGAGTAATTTTCTGCAGAATTTCCTAGTGATGTGCCTGCAAATTTAAAAACCAAGTAGTAGAAAAATTCTACCATTACTAAAAAAAAAAAAGGATAAGTATTCTGTTGCCTCCCAACAAGCGCCTGATTTAATGTCGCGGCACGACTGGGGACACTTGATTACTCAGACTTCATCAAGATGGTATGCCTCGATCACTTTATTTGCCGAGTCAGCATGCCCTAAATAGATTTTTATGCGCTGTCCATTCACCTTGAACCGCACACCCTCCTTAGTTTCTAACTCAACTGCTCCATGAGGGAATAGTTGGGTAATCAAGTAAGGACCAGTCCATTTGGACTTGAGCTTGCCCGGAAACAAGCGCAACCTGGAATTGAATAACAGCACCAAATCCCTGACCATAAACTCTCGCTTTTCAATTTTTTTTTTGTCATGGTACTTCTTCATCTTTTTTCTTTGTATAGTGCTGAGCTTTCATAGGCTTTTAGGCGAAATTCATCGAGTTCATTCAACCCATTTAACCGTTGCTCTGCAGCTTTGCTCCAATCCATTTTTAACTTCTTCATAGCCCACATGGCTTTATGCTCTAACTCAACCGGAAGATGACAAGCTTTCCCATATACAAGTTGGTATGGAGACATACCTATGGGAGTCTTATATGCTGTCCGGTAGGCCCAAAGAGCATCATCAAGCCTCCTTGACCAATCTGTTCTACTAGCATTCACTGTTTTTGACAATATCTGTTTATTTCCCGATTCGACACTTCAACTTGCCCACTAGTTTGAGGGTGGTATGGAGTGGCCACATTATGGCGAACCCCGTATTTCTCCAATAACCCCTTGAACAATCTGTTGCAGAAGTGGGAGCCCCCATCACTAATAATTGCCCTTGGGGTGCCAAAACGTGAGAATATATTCTTTTTCAAGAATGCAGTGACACTCTTCCCTTCATTGTTTGTGAGGGCTATGGCTTCGACCCATTTAGATACATAATCAACTGCTACTAGAATGTACTTGATTCCATGAGAACTCACGAAAGGACCCATAAAGTCAATACCCCAAACATCAAATAACTCAATCACAAGAATGGGGTTTAATGGGAGCTCTTGTTTTCATGAAATACCACCATCTCGTTGGCATCTGTCACAGGCTTTAGCAAACCCATGAGCATCTTGATGAAAAGTTGGCCAATAGTAACCACATTGTAATATCTTACGCGCGGTTCGGATACCACTGTGATGCCCACTAACGGGTGAGGAATGGCATGCCTCCAACACACTCAACATTTCACATTCTGGCACACAACGCCGAATAAGCCCGTCGGCACAACTCCTATACAAGTATGGTTCATCCAAAAAGAACTTCTTCACATCGTGCATGAACTTTTTCCTTTGATGAAATGACAAGTCTGATGGAACAATATCATTAGCCATATAGTTCGCAAAATCTGCGAACCATGGGATCAAGTCTTGTTAAGCAGCCAATATATGTTCATCGGGGAAAGTATCATCAATGTTAGTCTTATCCCCTAACTCTCTCATAGCATCATCCTCTAGACGAGACAAGTGATCAGCAACTTGATTTTCAGTTCCTTTTCTATCCATCACTTCAAAGTCAAATTCTTGTAGCAGTAATACCCAACGAATAAGCCTAGGTTTCGCATCCTTCTTCGCCATCAAATATCTTAATGTTGAGTGGTCATTATGCACTATAACTGTAGTCCCTAGCAAATAGGAGCGAAATTTCTCAAAAGCAATGACTACTGCAAGGAGTTCTTGCTCAGTCACTGTGTAGTTCTTCTGAGCTTTATTTAGGGCTTTACTAGCATAGTAAATGGGGTGAAGGATTTTGTTCTTTCTCTGTCCCAATAATACACCAAGAGCCACCCCACTAGCATCGCACATCACCTCAAATGGACTGTTCCAATCCGGAGAAATAATGATAGGCGCAGACACCAACTTTTCTTTTAGCTCACCAAATGCTTTAAGACAGGATTCATCAAAACAAAATTTACAATCTTTCTCCAGCAGTTTGCACAATGGGTGTGCAAGCTTTGAAAAGTCTTTGATGAATCTCCAGTAAAAACCTGCATGCCCAAGAAAGCTTCTCACACCTTTCACAGATATTGGTGGGGGGAGTCTCTCCATTACCTCGACTTTAGCTCGATCAACCTCTATGCCCTTTTCTGAAATCCGATGACCCAACACAATACCTTCTTTCACCATGAAATGACACTTTTCCCAGTTTAGTACTAAATTACAGTCTTCACATCTATTAAGGACCTCAGATAAATTGGCCAAACACTGCTCGAATGAATCACCAACCACAGAAAAATTATCCATAAAGACTTCTATATTATCCTCCACCATGTCAGAAAATGTCGACATCATACATCTCTGAAATGTTGCGGGTGCATTGCACAACCCAAATGGCATTCTTCTGAACGCAAAGGTCCCATATGGACAAGTAAAAGTGGTTTTCTCTTGATCTTCTGGTGAAAAAAAATTTGATTATACCCCGAATATCCATCAAGAAAACAGTACCACCCTTTTCCGGCAAGTCTATCAAACATCTGATCCATGAAGGGCATAGGAAAATGGTCTTTTTCAGTCCATGAGTTTAGTTTGCGGTAATCCATACACACCCTCCATCCAGTAACCGGTCTCATTGGAACAAGTTCATTTCTTTCGTTGGGGACCACAGTCATTCCCCCTTTCTTAGGTGCACACTGAACCGGGCATACCCAACTTCTATCAGCGATTGGATGGATTACTCTGGCATCCATCCACTTGATGATTTCTTTCTTCACAACCTCTTGCATAGGAGGGTTCAAGCGTCTCTGGTGCTCAATACTCGGCTTATGATCAGGCATGAGTTGGATTTTATGAGAGAAAATACCGGGAGGGATCCCAATAATGTCCACAATAGTCCACCCAATAGCTCTTTTGAACCTTTTTAGTACCTTCACCAAACTCTGAACCTGTTGTTCATCCAAGTCTGATGCAATGATTACCGGCAAAGTTTCACCCTTTCCTAAGAATTCATACCTGAGATGAGGTGGGAGAGCTTTTAGTTCTAATTTTGGAGCTTCCTCTATAGATGGTTTCGCGGGTGGGGACTCGCAATTCTTCATATCAAGCTCAAATTTCTTCGGTTTAAACCGAACATTACCTCAGTCAAGAGCCGCGACTAATGACTCATACTCTTCAATGCAATCGCTATCAAAGTTCATTATCACTGCTGCTAATGCTTCGACACCTAGACATTCTTCTATTTGTGTCTCAAATGTCTCACCCATGTTGTAGGATATAGCAGATGCCGATTGGAGCTCACCACTCTGCCTCATGGACCTACAAATATTAAAGGTCACTTCCTCATTGTTCAACCGAAATTTCATCTGCCCCTTTTCTATGTCTACTAAGGCTCTTCCCGTAGCAAGGAATGGCCTCCCAAGAATAATGGGCACTTCAAAATCGACTTCGCAATCAAGAATAACAAAATCTGCTGGAAATATGAATGACTCCACTTTTACTAACACATCGTGGAGTATCCTTATAGGACGTTTTACTGTTCGATCGGCCATCAGTAGCCGCATCGCAGTGGGCTTTGGGTCACCCAAACCCAACTTCTTGTAAATCGAGAGGGGCATGAGATTTATGCTTGCCCCCAGATCACATAATGCTTTCGCAAAATGTAATAGCCCGATTGTACAAGGAATAGTGAACGCACCCAGATCTTCTTTCTTTTGGACCAGAGATCTTGTAGCAATAGCACTACAATTATGCATTCTATCATCATCCTCAAAAGTGACCGATCTTTTCTTTGTGACCAGATCTTTCATAAACTTGGCGTAACCGGGCATTTGTTCTAAAGCTTCTACCAAAGGGACATTGATAGAAAGTTGCTTTAACATTGTTAGAAAACGCCGATATTTGCCATCCTCAGTTTTTTTCAATAATCTTTGAGGAAATAAGGGTGGTGGCCTAGGCATAGGAATTACCTTTTTGGGAACTTCAGCATCTTTCTCAGTCTCATCCTCTAATTCAGCATCAACATCTGCCACTTTATCAGTATCTTTTGTCACCTTTTTCTCATTAGATGGCATAGGTGGGTCAATGGTTTGCTTTCCACCGCTTATAGTAATTGCCATACAATGTCCATCATTTTTTGGATTTTGGACAGTGTTGCTAGGAAAAGAGCCCGGTTGCCGTGTGTTCACAGTTGCAGATAATTGGGCCAATTGTAACTCAAGTTGCTTAATCGATATTGCATGTGTATCAACTTTTTGCCCAATACCCGCTAAATCATTCCTCAACTCTTTATTGTTCTCATCACTAGCATCGAACCTCCTCATCATTTTATGCAACATATCCTCAACTCGCGACATACTACCTCCACCAGCCCTAGGAGTAACTTCACGATTTTGAGGAGGAACATAGGGTCCATTCCTGTCGTTTCTGTTACCATAGCTACCCCTGTTGAAGTTGTTGTCGCGATTGTAGTTTCCATCTCGGACATAATGACCCTCACGATTGTAGTTACCATAGTTCCGACCTTGGTTCCCTTGACCTTTGCACCAATTCTCCTGATTAAGGCCTTGGGCACTTGGTCGAAAACCCCCCATCTATTCATTTACTGCATAGGAATCCTCCTCATAATAACACTCATCGTTTGGAGGTGGTGGTTTAGCCAAGTAGTTGACTGCATTTATCTTTTCTGCACCCCAGTGACATGTTTAAGTACCAACCCAAGCTCGGTTCTCATCTGAGCCATTTCTTCACGAATCTCATCTGTGGCTGGGTTGTGAGTGGACTGCACTGCGAAGGTGTTTCTCCCTGTATCCGACTTCTTTGTACTCCAAGCTTTGTTGTTTCGGGAGATTTTCTCTAATTTCTCAGCGATCTCAGCATAAGGGCATTCTCCATAAGATCCACCTGCTATAGTGTCCAACACCGCTTTGTTGTTATCATCCTGTCCCCGATAGAAGTATTCCTTTAGTGACTCATCATCTATACGGTGGTCTGGAACACTTCTCAAGAATGAGGTGAATCTATCCCAAGAACTACTAACTGACTCTCCTGGTAGTGCCACAAAGTTGTTCACTCTGTGTTTGTGGTTTAGTTTGTTGGAGACCGGATAGTAGCGTGCTAAGAAAACATCCCTTAATTGATTCCAAGTGAAGATTGAGTTGTATGGGAGCTCAGTGAACCATATAGCAGCCTCTTCCGTCAGTGAGAGAGGAAACACTCTGAGCCCAATTACATCTAGATCCAAATCAGGCCTCCCAACACAACTTTTACACACTGCCCTTACCTTAGCTCTATGGGCATGTGGATCCCCAGAAGGTAGCCCTGAAAACAAACCTCTGGCTGTGAGCATTTGCATCAGGCTATTAGTTACCACAAAAGTGTGGCCTGTGGGTAGAGGGGGCAAGACAAGTAGCCCATCCGAGTCTGCTATGTTATCATACCCTCTATAGTATGCTTGGGGCCGCGGAGCGGGATTTTGTCCCCTTTGTTGATGTTCACCCGGAGCATCGGGTAACATCTGACCATTAACATCCACCGGAGTTGGGATGTTCTGGTTTGGATCTTCATCATTTATTCCCAGGTTTCGATTCATATTGCGCAGTGTACGCTCTAGCTCGTGATCGTAGGGAAACAAGGGTTCTCTTCCTCTCCGTGTATTTGGCATACAAGCAGGATAGTTCTGCAAAGAAATCAAAAACAATAAAACAAAGTAAAATCAAGAAAATATTAACTAAACTATAGTAAGAAGTTCAAGTTAATCTAAAAGCTAAATTCCCCGGCAGCGGCGCCAAAATTTGATATGCTCAAACTTACTTCTCAAATAAGAAGTAAAGCGGTCGTGTCAAGTAAATAACCCAACTAGTGAGGTTGGGATCGTTCCCACGAGGAAAATAGTCTAGACTTAACTTCAACTTGTTATTACTATTGTTTGGTCAATGACTTCATTGGAAAGTAAAAATATAAAAAGGGTGGTTTTTATCTCTAATTAAGCAAAAATAAATAACAAACTTGAAAGAGACAATTAACAGCTTTGAATGTTGGTTTTTAATCAATTAATCAAAGTAACTAGGGTTTACGTGTTCCCCACAGGTTCATAACTTGATAATTCTAACTATAACAATTCTTTCCTAGTATCTTGCATGCAAAGTGATAAGTTATGTATTTCTAAATCCTTGGTCCGGCATTTAGAAAATCTCACTCCGCACCTTGGTCCGGCTGCGTGTGTTGCTATCCTAACCCTTATCCTTACCTCATATTAAGCATCGTATTCGATATTTAACTAAGTTATTACCTCGTACCAATCAATACTAGCCTATTAGATAGTATACACTAAATCTATGTTAATAATTCTTTTCCTATTATCTACCTCCTTGGTCCGGCAAGTAGCATTAAGGCGAGTTCTAACGTTGGCCATCCGTTAAAAAGACTTCTAAACGAAAGAATTATTAATACATGCAAGACACTATTCTAGAATTGTTATTTTAGTTAGGGTTTATCTCATTATTTGCCTATGGCTCCCACAACCCTAGTTATGGAGTTTAGTTACTCATAGCCATAAACACAATAATCAAATATATTAAATAAGAATTCATGTACTTACTTCAATGAGAAAGAATAAAGTCCGAAAATTTGCTTGATTAATCACCAAAAGTCACTTGTAAGAATCTCAAAATCTAACACTAATACACAAAGTCTAATAATATGATGTCTAATCTAGCAGAGTCTAACCTCAAAAACGAGGTTTTTCGAACTATTTATAAAAAATAAAAACCTAATTAAACAAGGATTCTAATTGCTGGAAATATGCCAAAACGCGGCTGGGTCGACGGACCTCGCGACGGATCATCGTGGCCACGATGGACCGTCATGGATTCCGTCGTCCCATACTTAGCAATTTCTTCTGCTACTCTATTCATTCCCCTAGACGGCAAGTATGACGGACCGTCATAGGCACAACAGTCCGTCGAGGGTCTTCGTTTCAAAACACTTCAACTCTTGGAATCTGGGTACTAGGATCACTTCTCTGAACTTCATGACGAACCTGCAGGACGGACCGTCATAGACACAACGGACCGTCACAAGCTTCGTAATCCCACACTTGGTCAGACTTCCCCATTTTCCTTCAGCAGCTTCTCTACGCTGCCACCTACGGACCTTCACAAGCACGACGGACCGTCATAAGCTCCGTAGGTGGTCTCTTCTGCATTTCTTCGCTCAAAATCTCCGCATTCAGCTTTGGACAGATTTCCTGCAAAACAAAGAGAAACTTATATAAAAAATAGCACAAAAAGACTTTCAGACACACTAAACTTAAGGAAAAAGTATTAATTATACCGTGAAACCACGGTATATCAGACATATTTCTACCCTTGACCCCCATCTATCATCTCCCTTTTTACATAAAAGCCTTCACATTTCACTGTAAGAAGCAAAGCTTTGTTGTGTCTAGCTCCCTCCATGGGTAACTCATCATTTATAAAAGTGATGGTGTTTGACTTAAATATATGCTTGGCCATTTTGTCTAACTGATTTATTGTGGTATCCTTTGGCACATGTGCTACATTCAAAATCTTATTCAACACACGATGATGTTTTTCTGAGTGCAAGAGTAACGACAGCAGTTAAATTTGTGCAGGGGTTTTCTTCAATTGTTCCAAAACAGAGTATTTTTTGTGAAACAACTTTGGTCTTGTTGTTTTAATGAAAAGCCTTTTGATATATAAAACTTTGGCACACCCACTCAAACTTCATTCCCTTCTAAACCCTCGGGACACACAAAGCTTTTGTATCGATATTCACACCCTCCACACTCAGATATGAAACTAGTTCTAAACTCTTTATTGACTTGTCTTCCTCTTCGATCTTCCTAAACAAAAATCCCATTTTGCTGAGGAGTTTGTACTCTTGATCATCACAAACCATACCCACTAAGCTATTTTGATATTTCAGTGGGTTATCGGTCACATTGTGAGGGTTTTGATCATATTTAACAATGACAACTCCATGATCGATTAGCTTCTCTATCGCCCCCTTCAAGGTCCAAAAATTATCAGTGTTGTGTCTTGGGGCCCCTGAACGATACTTACATCTTTTATTGAAACCTGGAGAATTTTGATTCAGATGATGTGGTGGAATACACTGCATCACTCTTATCTTTCTTACCTTTTGAAACAAACTAGAGTACGACTCTCCCAACGGAGTGAGTTTCTTTTTTTGTGCTTGATCTTGAGCATAATATTATATAGGAGGAGGTTTGTGAGGGACCTGATAGGGTGGTCCTTGTGAGCGAAGGTTTCCTTGAGTTGGGGCCCAAAAACGTGGGTTATTTAGAGGATGCACATATGATTGAGCATTAAAGACCGTGCTTGGAGATGGAGATATTAGATATTTAGGGACACAAGGGTAGTAATGTTGAGGAAGGAAAGGGCGTTCTAATTCCGGAACAAGAACGGCACATGGAGTGGGCACAAACTCGGGCTCGGGAATGTGAGATAGGTAGATTGTCCCTGAACTGGTGGGTAAGGACAACTAGAATTCTTCTAAGTACCCCTTTACCGTGATGCCAACAAAGAAATTTCCTCTTTTCTTCTATGATTTCCAAAACTTTCTAAACAACTTTGAATGTCATATGTAGTAGATTTGATCACTGCCTAGTTCAAAATCCTTCCTATTTTGAGATCACTTTGGACCATTTCTCCAATTTTGATTATTGTGTGAAATGGCCTTCCCATTGTGGCTGTCAAGTGGTGGAAGTAGTCGGGATATTGAGCATATATGAAGATATTAACAAATTCTTGCTCATCTAATGGTGTCTTAACCCGAAATTCATGTTCCCTCCATTCGCTAGCATATCCTCTAAAGCTTTAATTTGGCTTCTTTCTCAATATTCGAGAGTGTATTGCGATATGATATAATGTTGGCATTATATTGATGTTGTTTGAAAAAATCTTGAGCCATATCATCCAATATATGCCAGTGGGAACTCTCTTGGTCTGTAAATCATTCTGAGGCAACACCAGTTAGGCTCTCACCAAAATACGCCATGAGTAATTGCTTTGTACCCCATGCCCCCCCCCCCCCCCGAAGTTGATTGTAGTGTTTATTAAGTTGAGTTATGGGATCACCGTGCCCTTAATACTTATCAATCTTAGGGGACTTCAATCCAGGTGGCCGGTGGACATTTGGGAACATATACAAGTTTCTGAACGTGACACCTTTGTGCCCTCCTAACCCTTGCATACACTCCTCTGTTGCTCGATGCTTTTCATTTTTCAGCATTTCTTCTTGCTCTGAGTCTTGAGTGAGACTCACAAAATCAATGGGGGATATGAATTATACAGAATTAGGGCCCTCCAATGATAAACCATGAGTATATTACTGCTTTGGATAAGTGGTGCACCGTCCCTCTTGAGCTGCTTCTGTGTCATAGTTGGTTGTGGGAGAGTATAGACCGGTGCAGCTATCATGACAGTGAGATTATTCCTGAATGGAATGGCTTGAGGGCGTGTTGCTAATGGTCCGGCCCCATAACTATCAAATGGACCATACCTTGGAGGAAAAAAAGGGTCTCATATTGGCACTAAGAAGATGAAGATCGGATACTAGTGGTCTCAGGAAAACATGAATAGATATTTGTGGGTCTTGGCTATCTGCCCAGGCTTGCCAAAACTGTGCCATAACATGTCTCAATGTCTGATTTTCTTCAATAGTGGTTGACTCTGTTGTCATTTAATCAATTGGAGTATCCACAAGGTTTACCACAGTTTCATTATTGGTTGTCATTGACGCTCTTACCTTAGACCTAGTAAAGTACGGGTGTCTGCCAGTTTGCCACAAACAAACCACCAAAAGCTTACTAAAGTAAAGTGAAATGAACAAACTTGTTAGGGGTTGGACAATTTTACACGTCAATCACATATTTTTTAATCACTTAGTAACATGAGAAGGTCATTGTCTCATCTCTGCTTTGTTTCGCTCATTGTCTTCCCTTTGTTTCTCCATCGTTTTTTGAAAAAAAAAATTGATCGGACCCTTTGGAGGTTACCTACGTATAATGTCGTCGCATAAATAAGATTATTATGTAGTTCAAAAATTTATAAAACTCAATAAAATTAATTTGGAATAGCAGAAAACCCTTTCATTCATTCCCAAACACTTCAAGCAAAACAACAATATCAATGGGTCTAAACATAACCCTAATTAACATCATCTCCTTGTACACCAAACTTTACACTGAAACACCGAGTCTTTAAGCAAAACAAACTGAAACAATCAAACAACAAAAACAACTATGTTTTTCTTCAATCCTTATCATCATTTTCCTGAGGCTTCCTTTATCCTCGCAACGTCTCATACATATTCAACAACACCTTCTGCAAATAGGGAACAACGGCTAGTTTTTGCTCAACCACTTCTGGATAATTCATGCGGCGATGATTTTTGATAACATTGAAGATTTGTTCTTCTAGCTGATGAACTTGGCGCCTAGCCCTTCCCATATTTTCATGGAAGTTATTTAACCAAGGCTGATGATCACCAAGATTTTATCAAAAGGTCCTCTCGCTCCTCTACTACTTTAAGTTGATAGCGAAGTGTTTCTCTCTCAACGATCATTTGTCTTTCCCCTCTTCAATATCGACACAGTGACTAATTTTTCTCTTATATTCTTCTAACTGATGCATTCAACATGACCTTTCTTTTTCGAATTTCTCCTTCTGCCTCTTAAGTTCTCCTTTTTTACTGTGCACGACCTCTTCAGATACCACTAAGTGCCTATCAATCGAGAGATCTCAAAACTCTGCTCCTTTTTTATTTTTTGTGCTAACTAAATTCTACTATCCAACTCTTCCTCTAACCGGGATAATTTCCTCTCTACATGCTTGAGTTCGGCTTCCATATCTTGCAAGTCCAACTGGTGATAATTTCCTTTTGAACTTGAACTTCTTGTCGGCAACGGTAGGTTTGGACTTCAAGTTGTCTCATAATGTGTTGGTCCTTTCTTTTCCTTCTGGATCCTTCGGGAGTATCACCAAATGTCACTGGATAACACCACAATAGGTACCTAAGAACCACTTGTCTTTTATCTTGCTCCACAACCATTTCACATAGCTCAGAAATTATACTCCCGTACCAGATCTTCAGAATATCCTCGCTATGAAAGGCAAAACTTGGTGGAGTGTCATATGCAAACCTACTCATATCATCAGTGGGTGGGATTTCTTGAACTTTAGCTAGCTGATACATAACTTGAAGTGGGGCATAGGGTTGCACACATCTAACACCAATCAACACAAGAAACAAGATACCACTAGACATGTAGAAGATATCCTTACCTACAAAACAGTAATAAATCGACAATATTTTATCAGACGTGATTATTGAAAGTTTTTCTTCACACGCTAAAATATCTTTTGGAAAATCAATTTTTGCTTCCCTTTCCTTATGGGAGGAAACATAATTACACCAATCTGAAGTGAGCGTGGGTACACGATCATGGTGATAAAGATGTTTCGAAGCCATATTTAAAGCTAGATATTGCAGCCTTCAAAGTACATTTCCCCACTTATGTATTTAGTTAATGCACAAATCTTATTTGTTAGGATCTAGGAATAATAGTTGGACTTTACATGGTGGTCAACGTCTTCACCGCACTTACCAGACAAATGTCGATATGTTTGTCCTGTTTGGAGAAAACAATGAGCCCGAAAAACGCAATCATGAAGGCAAAGAATCAAGTCGCCCTCCGAGCCTCTTCACCCCCTCTGTTGCTAAGTTGGTTCCAATAGCTTTTGAATCCATCCTTTTGGTCGCACCTCTCGTATAGAAAGTCCAATTAGACCTACCTTTTTTTAAAACTCTCCTTCTCTATTTGATTGATTTTGAGAAGTTCCAGGAATTTTTTGGCATTGACATTTTTTTTATTATTGAATTTTTATTACGGAGATAAGTATCCCGAACACTGGACCCCTTCCCATGAAGCTGGTGATTTCTTCCAGAGTTGGTGTCATTTCAAAGTCAAAAAATAAAAACACATTATTTTTTGGATCTGAAAAAGGAATCAATTCCATGATTGCATCCCTTCTAGAGTCAGTCTCTATTAGATTAACTAGATGTCCCAAATTCTCTTTCACTCTCCTTTGCTCATAACTCCCCATGTTAGTACACTATTGCTATAGATCCTTGGGTATTGTGTCAAGATAATGAATTCTAGAATTCCTTCACTTTGTGGCCTTTTAGAACCCCGTCTTTTGGTTGGAGGTTCCAATTGTAACCTTGAAGGAAATATAATTGAAATTCTATGACTAACTCTAATAAAGGGAGGAAAGAAAAATATTTTTTTCCAATACCCGTTTTAGAAACATTAAACCCGAGAAGGAATGCTTACGCATCTCATTTTAGTGAGAATCAGATGTGTGTAGTTTATAAGGAAAAAAAGACTCACACTTGAAAGACCACCCCATTTTTCCGATCTGATTTTTTTTTTAAAAAAAAAAAAAAAACTCACAAAGTTATTTTAAAGCTGGTCAAATATAGAAGGGTCTTCTGAGCCAATTATTTTCACGTAACACATAAAATGAACATTTTGGTCTAAACTGAGTAACTATCTTAGATTTTGCTAGGTCATTTTCTCAAGATGTAAATAAACATAGCATACCAGATATAGTTTTTATCGGTTTAGCATTTATAAGAAAGGTATCTAGACTTGCTTTACTCGAGCGGACAACTTGAGTCTGGGATGGTGAACATACCGAAAGCAGAGGTATTCCGACTTAACTGGTAGTCTAATCCTGCCTAACATGTGTGACAACCTAGATACAGGAGCGCAACCACACACTAACTCGTCCTAGACAGAAGCCTTGTAGACCATATTCACAGACATAGTGTATAACAAAAATTCTAGAGACTCACAAGGTGTGTGAGAAAAGACAATATATATATATATATATATATATATATATATATATATATATATATATATATATAGAGAGAGAGAGAGAGAGAGATATATATATATATATATATATATATATATATATATATATATATATATATATATATATATATATAAACAATAAATCATTGAAATAACACAATTAACCAACAAACACAAAATTTATTCAAATAATCAAAATAGTTAATTAAATAAATGTACAAAGCTCAAATTCTAAAGAATGTCCCTAGCAGAGTCATCAGATCTTTCACACCTCTTCAATTTTTTATATACAATTGCTATGATATGACAATTTTTCTAGAAATAATAAATTAATTAAAAGGAAAATAATTTCTTTTTATTTTTTAGAGTCGCCACTTGTAATTGAAATTTTTTATGTGTTCCAAGTCACCTGGTAATTCTTAATTTAAAATTAGGACTAAAACTCTTTATTTCAGTCTACGAAAATAGAGATTGAGTAAGAAATTCTATTCATTAAAGAAAAAGTATGAGGCAGCCCCGAGTCCCGTGGTTTTAGCATGGTCTCTCTATGAACTTCTATTTAGCTAAAATAATTTTTTGAATAAATTAAAAAGTAGATTTGTATTAGTTACAATTTTTTTAAAAAAAAGTTATTGGTCTGGGAGTATAACCACATAGAAGACCCCATTAATTTTTTTACAAGGAAAAAAATACGCACCAAGGATCATAACCGAACATATGGTGCTATTTTGAATTTTATATATTATTTTTAAAAATAAAGAAAAAATTGATAATTGATTACTCAAATTTTATTCAATAATGATTAAAATGAATAAATGAATTTGTATCTACTACTTGACAATAACAACGAAAGGAAAAAAAGATATTTTTATAGAATAATAATTAAGCCTCATTTTAAAACAAGTAGTGATTAGGGGTGTGCATCGTTCGGTTCGTTTCGGTTTTATGTATTATTGGTTCAGTTTATCGCTTTTCAGTTATTAAATATGTCAAACCAATAAGATATCTTTTATCGGTTTTAGTCCTAAACGGTTCATTTTTGATTTTACTAATAAGAAAATTTTTACAAAAATATATGACCTTTTAAATAAATTTGATTCGTGAACACAATAATATAACTTAAAAATACTCATAAAATATAAACAACAATAACAAACATGAAAAGAACTATACAAGTGTAACACAAAGAGAAATTTAGATGAATAAGGTTCTTACTTTAGATTTTAATGTTTTGTGTAATGTGAAATTGTGAACTCAAAGTCATTGTGAAGTGTAAATTGAAATTTAATGGAAAAATGTACTAATTAGTAAGATATTTAAATTAATATATACTATTTAGGAAAAATTATCAATCTAGTCATCATAACTAACATAATTAGTTTTAAAAATAACATTTTACGAAAAAATATTTAAAATGTCAATATTTTACAAAATAATTGCATTCAAATATTATTATATATATTTTGCCCTTTTTAACCCCAAAATAGTACATTATTAATGGACCAAATTATTGTCACGACCCAAATCGGGCCACGACTGGCACCCACATTTACCCCCCTATGTGAGCGAACCAACCAATCTAACCTTAACATTTCAATGTATAACAACAGAAAATAATGCGGAAGACTTAACTCATTAATAAAAACCAATTCAATAACTACTAAAATTCAACATCTATTATTCCCCAAAATCTGGAAGTCATCATCACAAGAACATCTATGATCAAATTACTAAACTAAAAATGTCTAAGAAGCTAAAACAAATAAAAGCTAGTCCATGCCGGAATTTCAAGGCATCAAGACTTGAAGAAGAAGATCCAGTCCAAGCTAGACGCATTAGCTCACCCTGAATTTCCGATGTAGTGAAGACTGGCTAGATTTACTGTTGAGTTGAAGACGACGGCCCGTTTGCTGCACTCCACAAATAACAAAGAAGAAAACATAAAAGTAGGGGTCAGTACAAACCACGGGTACTGAGTAGATATCATCGGCCAACTCAAAATAGAAAACAGTATATATCAGTTAATATCATAAATCAACTATAA
>CM064968.1:15863013-15928991 GCA_032847665.1 Solanum chilense
GAGAAGACACAAGCACCTTGTAACTGATCGAACAAGTCATCAATGCGAGGAAGAGGATACTTGTTCTTAATAGTTACCTTGTTCAGTTGTCTATAGTCTATGCACATTCGAAAACTCCCATCCTTCTTCTTCACAAACAACACCGGAGCACCCCAAGGAGATGCACTTGGTCTAATGAAGCCTTTGCTCAACAACTCTTGAAGTTGGACCTTTAACTCTCTTAACTCCGCGGGAGCCATTCTATAAAGGGGTATAGAAATGGGGCGAGTACCTGGTTCAAGATCAATACAGAAGTCAATATCCCTATCCGGTGGCATACCAGGAAGATCTGCAGGGAACACATCCAAAAACTCTCGGACTACTGAAACTGACTCAATTGGAGTTACCTGTATAGTGTCATCCTTGAGATGTGCCAAGAAAGCTAAACACCCTTTGCTAACCATTCTCTTAGCACGAAGAAAGGAGATGATACGAACCGGACTGGAAGTGTAGTAACCCTCCCACACTAGCGGATCTGTCCCAGGCTTGGCTAACATCACAGTTTTAGCATTACAATCCAATATCATAAAATTCGGAGAAAGCCAAGTCATACCCAGAATTACATCAAAATCAACCATTTCTAAGATGACCAACTCTACATAAGTATTGCTCCCCACAAAAGTCACCAAACAAGACCTATATACTTTTTCAACTATCACAGGCTCACCCACCGGAGTAGACACACGAATAGGTATGTCAAGCAATT
Source organism: Solanum chilense (assembly GCA_032847665.1). NCBI lineage: Eukaryota > Viridiplantae > Streptophyta > Magnoliopsida > Solanales > Solanaceae > Solanum > Solanum chilense. Next base: position 15,863,759 of record CM064968.1, read on the forward strand.
CACAATGTAATTTAAGACCATTAGCAAATGCGGAAGATACATACGAAAACGTGGAGCCAGGGTCAAATAATACAGAAGCCATGCAATCACAAACCAAAAGATTACCTGTGATAACAGCATCAGACGCCTCCGCTTTAGATCTCCCAGGGAAAGCATAGCAATGGGCCCTATCACCAGTCTGTCCATTGCCCCTACCATGTTGTGCCGAAGTGGCTCCAGTTTGCCCATCACCTCGGCCGTTTTGGTGACCACCATTACCTCGACCACCACGTCCTCCAGAAAATCAGCCTCTACCATGACCACCTCTACCTATAGCTATTGGGGGTCTGTAACTCTGTTTTGGACAATTCCTCCTAATATGTCCAGTCTCTCCACATCCGTAACACTCTCTGGAGTTAGGCATAGGTCTCTCGGAGAAGTGTTGACCGATCTGAGGTGGACCCCCAACTACTGTCTGTAGTGAAGACTGAATGGGTTGGACTGAGTAACCTCCAGAACCCTGTCCTCTAGTGTAAGAACCATTAAACTTACCTCCCTTTCGAAACCTTTTTGATGTCGATGTCGTGGTGAAGTCATCTGGCCTCACTCCTTCCACCTCTATCACAAAGTCTACCACCTCTTGGAAGGATTTTGCCGTGGCTGCTACCTGTAAGGATGAAATCCGCAATTCTGACCTCAACCCCTTCACAAAACGGCGAATCTGTTCTTGTGGACTGAAACAAAGTTGGGTGGCATACCTGGACAATGCACGGAACTTAGCCTCATATGCATTAACCGTCATCCTACCTTGCTCTAGACTTAAGAACTCATCCCTTTTTCTATCCCTCAAAGTCCTTGGGATATACTTCTCCATAAACAAGCTAGAGAATGATGCCCAAGTCATAGGCGGTGCCTCTGTTGGTTGACACTCAACATGTGACCGCCACCACATTTTGGCGTTCCCTTGAAACTGATAACTCACGAACTCAACGCCAAACCATTCCACTATACCCATCTTGTGTAGTAGCTCATGACAATCAACCAGAAAATCGTAAGCATCTTCAGATTCTGCACCCTTGAAGACTGGAGGTTTCAATTTTAAGAACTTACTGAAAAGTTCATGCTGATCATTTGTCATTATAGGCGCAGTAGTCAGACGAGGAAATGTGTCTATTTCCAATGAGGCATCCATACGAGGAGCCATAGTGGCTGCATGTTGTACCTCTGAAACCGGAGGTGTTGGTGCAGAAAACACTGGAGGTGCCTGACCCTGATCAGATAACCCGCTAAGATAAGTAAGAACCTGATTGATCATCTCTGGGGTAGGTTGGGGTGGTAATTCTTCATTCTGTACTTGTTCAGTCTCCCCTTCCTCACCCTCTCTTATCACTTCCTCAGTCGGTGGAGGTGTCACCGCCCTAGTAGCAGATGGGCTAGGTGCTCGTCCTCTTCCTCTAGAGGACGTCCTCCCACGACCTCTACCACGGCCTCTTGCCACTGATCCTCCTCGAGCTACAGCCACAGTGGCTGGCTCAGACGCATCTTGTCATGCCGGTGTCGCTGCTGGTGCGGTCGTTGCTCTAGTTCTAACCATCTGCGAAATAGAGTGACGATGGTCAAATACCAATTTGTATCACCTAGATACCAATTGGACTCAAGTAGTAGCACGAAAGAAAGAATGAAAGAATGGAATTTTCCTAAGGTCTTATAGCCTCTCAAAGAAAAGTAAAGGCGTCCCCCTACCGTTCCTTAAGACCCTACTAGACTTGTTCTTGTGTGATGAGACCAACGAACCTAATGCTCTGATACCAAGTTTGTCACGACCCAAATCGGGGCCGCGACTGGCACCCACATTTACCCTCCTATGTGAGCGAACCAACCAATCTAAACCTTAACATTTCAATGTATAACAACAGAAAATAATGCGGAAGACTTAACTCATTAATAAAAACCAATTCAATAACTACTAAATTCAACATCTATTATTCCCCAAAATCTGGAAGTCATCATCACAAGAACATCTATGATCGAATTACTAAACTAAAAATGTCTAAGAAGCGAAAACAATTAAAAGCTAGTCCATGCCGGAAGTTCAAGGCATCAAGACTTGAAGAAGAAGATCCAGTCCAAGCTAGACGCATTAGCTCACCCTGAATTTCCGAGGTAGTGAAGACTGGCTAGATTTACTGTTGAGTTGAAGACGACGGCCCGTTTGCTGCAGTCCACAAATAACAAAGAAGAAAACATAAAAGTAGGGGTCAGTACAAACCACGGGTACTGAGTAGATATCATCGGCCAACTCAAAATAGAAAACAGTATATATCAGTTAATATCATAAATCAACTATAAAACTCAACATGTAGCAACGACAAGTACTATAGTCATCAATAAGTACCATCAAGTTCATCCATGAGGGCTCAAGCCTCAATATCATACTCATTTGGGAATTAAGTTCATTATGTTGAGTATATTAACATCTTTCAAGATTTATTATCTTTCTTCCTCTTGTGTCGGTACGTGACACTCCGATCCCCTACTACTATGTGTCGGTACATGACACTCCGATCCCCTAATTCTACGTGTCGGTTCGTGACACCCGATCCCCTAATAATGTGTCGGTACGTGACACTCCGATCCCCTAGTTCTACGTGTCAGTTCGTGACACCCGTCCCACTAATACTATGTGCCGGAACGTGACACTCCGATCCACTAATACTATGTGTCGGAACGTGACACTCCGATCCACTAATCTCATTCTGACAATTCATCAAGCCTTCTCTATACCAAGGCATCATCAATCCCATTACTTTAATTCATCAAGCCTTCTTTTATACCAAGGCATCATCATTAATAACGTAGATTAAAGTTTCTTTCAAGATTTGGGATTCAATAGTTTTCATCATGCTTGTTTTATCACAATCACATAATCATATTCATGCAAGCATACAATTAAGCATATAGAAGACTTTATAATACTACTAACACATATCATTCGCTATTAAGAGTTTACTATAAGATAGCATGAAAACCATAACCTACCTCCACCGAAGAATTGAATTCAAACAAGCAAATTTCCAAGCTTTGATATTCCCTCTGCCTCGTTCGATCGATTCCTCTCTCTCTCTCTTGTTCTTTCTATTTTTCTTATTCAAAGCCCTCTTTATTTTACCCTAATTAGCATATAATTAAGAATAAAAGATGGCAATAATAACCCACTAATTAACTTAAGGTTACCTCTTTTAACCCCCAAGTAATTAGACTTATTAACATTAACCCTCTAACTTTATAATTAAAGCAGGAATAGTCCAAAACGTCCCTTAAAACGTGTAAAGAAATCCGACTCCAACTGGGATTACGCAACCTGTGACGGCCCGTCGTGCCTGCGACGGTCCGTCATGCAGGTCGTCGCAACTATCAGAACTCCATTTTTCACTAAGGAGTCTGTGACGGTTCGTCACCCTGTGACGGTCCGTCCTGCACTTCCGTCACGACGTTCTGAGAATCGTTCCCTGTACCAAATTCACAAGAGTTGAAGTGTTTTGAAACGGGGCCTCACGACGGTTCATCGTACCAGTGACGGCCCGTCCTGCAGGTCCGTCACAGATTACAGAGAGTCGATTTTAGTACTCAAATTTCAGAATTCTAAGTGTTGTGGAACGAGACACCCTCGACGGTCCGTCGTGCCCATGACGGTCCGTCGTGATATCCGTCGTCTCAGCCAGTTTTCCAGAAATAAAGTCTGCTGCTCAAAACGACTAAACAGGTCGTTACAACTATGAATCAATGACAGATAAAAAAACAAAAAAAAAAAAACTGCCAATTAATCTTTTTTCCCTTCATTCACATTTCTCTTCCCCACATCTTTTAGATTTTATATTTTCTCTTTTTTCTAATTTCTTGGCATGTCAAGAAATACAAATTATGAAGGTTCCTCCTAATTTGTTCAACAAATCTCTAACTTAACTCAAGAAATATCTCAATTGTTAAAGGTAATTTTGATTATTTAGTGATTTTATGTTGGATTTATTTTTTTAAAAACACCGATGATGTTGTATTTCGGATTTTGTATGTTACGAATTTTCGTTTAATTTTTATGTTCTTATGTGAATATGGTTAGATAATCATCAAATATATACGTGTTTCAAATTTTTTGTTTTTGAAATAATTCTTTTCTATTTTCTTGTAATTTTTTTAATATATCAGATTTAGTAAAATGTGAGTTTGGTTAGATAATCATCAAATATTTATGTATTTCAGATTTTTAGTCTATTAAATAATTTTTTTCGAAAAATATGATAAAGACCAAGGTGAATTATAATTTCCTATTAGTTTATTTTTGTATTTATGATTTCTTTTAGAATTTTGCATTATTATTCAATTTGTATTCAAACTATTATGTATGCTTTTAATATTTGTATTAATTCAAAATCTTATTGTTGCATAATCCATTAATCTTGTATTTGTTCTTAATTTGTATTCATCATAAAGATATGCTAACTAGTTATGTATTTTATTTTATAGGAAGAATAATTTTCTATTAGTTTGTTTTATTTTTATAGTTTTTTTTTCTTGAGAATTTGTATCATTTATCAATTTGTATTCAAACCAGTGGGTTTGTTATTAATACTTTTATTTATTCAAAATTTTAGCATAGTTTATAAATCTTGTTATTTTTTCTATTTTATATTCATTTCAAAGGCATAACAACTATTTATATATTTTATTTAAGAATAATTACAACAAATATTCATTTATTTCTTTTTCAGTTTTATTTTCATCATTATACAAAATATATTATAAAAACTAAATGAATACAAACACAAATAATATACCTAATGAAATCAGTACAACTTAAGAAAGGAAATAAAATTTTGAAGGAAAAAATAAATACACAATAAAAAAAATAAAGAAATTCAAATATGTTTCTTAAATAAATATAGATTCATTTGGCATACCTATTGGAATGAATATACTATTGGAATGAATACGAAGTAACAAAGAAATACAAGTTCTATCATACAAAATACAACATGAAAAGTACAATGAATACAAATACAAATGACATACATATTGGAATGAATACAATTCAAGAAAGGATACAAAATTCTGGTAAATAAAATAATACACTGTGAGAAAAGTATGTCAAATAACATATAAAACTATCGATGTTCAAATTTATATATCTTAAAAAATAAAATTTAATAGATAAAACTCGAAAATATTATCATAAAATTTCATAACAATAACTAGTTTTGAAAGACAATGACAAATAATGGTCTTTATGAAAAAAAAAAAGAGACCACCGATTTTAGGTTCCCATAATCTTTTGGAAGGAAAGTAATGAAAATTTTAAGCAAATTAATCTAATTTGAAATATTTTCCCCTTTGATTTCCTCTAGTTTGTTGTTTATTAATTATATTATGTTAAGTTAAATAAAGATAAAAAATACATAAATCAAATCACAACAAACTAATATATTGACATTTTTAATAAATATTGAAAGTATTGCTAAGGGACCCTATTGGATGTTGAAATATTGTTGTTTTAAAAATTTTCCTTATTTATGTATAAGGAAAAGTAGTAAATTAATAGTTTTAAATGGGTTATCTGTAACGACCTGTTTAGTCGTTTTGAGCAGCAGATTTTATTTCTGGAAAAACTGTCTTGGTTGACGGATCCCACGACGGACCGTCATGGGCACGACGGACCGTCGAGGGGGTCTCGTTCCAAAACACTTAGAATTCTGAAAATTGGGTACTGAAATCAACTCTCTAAACTTCGTGACGAAATGGCAGGACGGACCGTCGTGAGCACGACGGACCGTCACACATCTTCCACAGAAATTAAGTCTCTGATCTTTGTGACGGACCTGCAGGACGGACCGTCACAGCCATGACGGACCGTCACAGGTTGCGTAATCCCAGGCTAGGTCGGATTTCTGTTAAATGTTTAAGGGCCGTTTTGGACTATTCCTGCTTATAATTATAAAGTTAGTGGTTTAATATTAATAATTCAATTTCTTGGGGGTTAAAAGAGATAACCTTGAATTAATTAGTAGGTTATTCTATCATCTTTTATACTTAATTACATGCCAATTAGGGTAAAAGAAAGAGGGTTTGAATAAGAAAAATAGAAAGAAACAAAAGAGGGAGAAAATGAATGAGAAAGACGAGAAAAGAACAGGGAAACAACGCTTTGGGAATTTGCTTGTTTGATCACGAATCTTCGGTGGAGGTAGGTTATGGTTTTTATGCTATTCGTAGTAAACTCTTAATAGCGAATGATAAGTGTTGGGTAGTATTATAAAATCTTCTATATGCTTAATTGTGTGCTTACATGATGTGATTATATAATTGTGATGAATAAGCATGATGAGGCTATTGAATCTCTAATCCTAAATTTACTTGTTAATGATGATGCCTTGGTATAAAAGAAGGCTGGATGAACTAAAGTAATGAGATTGATGATGCATTGGTATAAGAGAAGGATTGATGAATTTAATAGAATGAGATTAGTGGAGCGGGTGTCACGAACCGACACGTAGAATTAGGGGATCGGGTGTCACGAACCGACACGTAGAATTAGGGCACCGGGTGTCACGAACCGACACGTAGAATTAGGGGATCGGGTGTCACGAACCGACACGTAGAATTAGGGGATCGGGTGTCACGAACCGACATGTAGAATTACGGGATCGGTTGTCACGAACCGACACGTAGAATTAGGGGATCGGGTGTCACGAACCGACACGTAGAATTAGGGGATTGGAGTGTCACGTTCCGACACATAGAATAAGGAGATCGGAGTGTCACGTTCCGACACATAGTAGTAGGGGAGCGGAGTGTCACGTACCGACACAAGAGGAATAAAGATAATGAATCTTGAAATATGATAATATACTCAATCTAATGAACCTAATTCCCAAATGAGTATGGTATTGAGGCTTGAGTCCTCATGGGTGAACTTGGCGGTACTTATTAATGATTATAGTACTTGTTGCTGCTACATGTTGAGTATTGTAGTTGATTTATGATATTATCTGATATATATTGTTTTCTATTTTGAGTTGGCCGATGATACCTTCTCAGTACTTGTGTTCTGTACTGACCCCTACTTGTATGTTTCTTTCTTTGTTATTTGTGGAGTGCAGCAAACGTACCGTCGTCTTCAACTCAACCACAACTCTAGCCAGTCTTCATTACACTGGATTTCAGGGTGAGCTAGCTTGGACTGGATCTTCTTCTTCATGTCTTGATGCCTTGAAGTTCCGGCATGGACTAGCTTTTATTTATTTAGCTTCTTGGAATACTCTTAGTCTAGTAATTTGAGGATAGATGTTCTTGTGATGATGACTTCCAGATTTTGGGGATAATAATAGTTATTGAGTTTTAGAAGTTATTTAATCAATGTTCATTAATGAGATTTAAGTCTTCCGCATTACTTTCTGTTGATATTATATTGAAATGTTGGGTTTTGTATTGGTTGGTTCGCTCACATAGGAGGGTAAGTGTGGGTGCCACTCGCGACTCGATTTGGGTCATGACAAACTTGGTATCAGAGCATTAGGTTCGTTGGTCTCATCACACAAGAACAAGTGTAGTAGAGTCTTAAGGAACGGTAGAGGGACACCTTTACTTTTCTTTGAGAGTCTATAAGACTTTAGGAAAATTCCATTCTTTCTTTCTTTCTTTCGTGCTATTACTTGGATCCAATTGGTATCTAGGTGATACAAATTGGTATCTGACCATCTTCACTCTATTTCGCAGATGGTTAGAACTAGAGCAACGATTGCACCAACACCAACACCGGCAAGACAGGATGCGTCTGAGCCAGCCACTGGGGCTGTAGCTCAGAGGGAAACAGTGGCGAGAGGCCGTGGAAGAGGTCGTGGGAGGACGTCCTCTAGAGGAAGAGGACAAGCACCTAGCCCACCTGGTACTAGGGCGGTGACTCCTCCACCGACTAAGGAAGTGATAAGAGAGGGTGAGGAAGGGGAGAATGAACAAGTGCAGAATGAGGAATTACCACCCCAACCTACCCCAGAGATGATTAATCAGGTTCTTGCTTATCTTAGCGGGTTATCTGATCAAGGCCAGACACCTCCAGTGTTTTCTGCACCAACACCTCAAGTTCCGGAGGTACAACATGCAGCTACCGTGGCTCCCCGCATGGATGCCTCATTGGAAATAGGCACGTTTCCTCGTCTGACAACAGGGCCTATAATGACAAATGATCAGCATGAACTTTTCAATAAGTTCTTGAAATTGAAACCTCCAGTCTTCAAGGGTGCTGAATCTGAGGATGTTTACGATTTTTTAGTTGACTGTCATGAGCTAATACACAAGATGGGTATAGTAGAACGGTTTTGTGTAGAGTTTGTGACTTATCAGTTTCAAGGGAATGCCAAAATGTGGTGGCGGTCACATGTTGAGTGTCAACCAACAGAGGCACCACCTATGACTTGGGCATCATTCTCTAGCTTGTTTATGGAGAAGTATATCCCCCGGACTTTGAGGGTTAGGAAAAGAGATGAGTTCTTGAGCCTAGAGCAAGGTAGGATGTCGGTTACTGCATATGAGGCTAAGTTTCGTGCATTATCCAGGTATGCCACCCAACTTTGTTTCAGTCCACAAGAGCGGATTCGCCATTTTGTGAAGGGATTGAGGTCAGAATTGCGGATTTCAGCCTTACAAGTAGCGGCTGCGGCAAAATCCTTTTGGTTTGTGATTGCATGGCTTCTGTATTATTTGATCCTGGCTCCACATTTTCATATGTATCTTCATCATTTTCTACTGGTCTTAATTTACATTGTGAATTGCTTGACATGCCTATTCGTGTTTCTACTCCGGTGGGTGAGTCTGTGATAGTCGAAAAGGTATATAGGTCTTGTCTGGTGACTTTTATGGGTAGCAATACTTATGTTGACTTGGTTATCTTAGAAATGGTTGATTTTGATGTAATTTTGGGTATGACTTGGCTTTCTCCGAATTTTGCAATCTTGGATTGTAATGCTAAAACTATGACGTTAGCCAAGCCTGGGACAAATCCGTTAGTGTGGGAGGGCGACTACACTTCCACTCCGGTTCGTATCATCTCCTTTCTTCGTGCTAAGAGAATGGTTAGTAAGGGGTGTTTAGCTTTCTTGACACATCTCAGGGATGACACTACCCAAGTACCTTCAATTGAGTCGGCTTCGGTAGTCCGTGAGTTTCTGGATGTGTTCCCTGCAGATCTTCCTGGTATGCCACCGGATAGAGATATTGATTTTTGCATTGATCTTGAACCGGGTACTCGCCCCATTTCCATACCCCCTTATAGGATGGCCCCAACGGAGTTAAGGGAGTTAAAGGCCCAACTTTAAGAGTTGTTAAGTAAGGGCTTCATTAGACCAAGTGCATCCCCTTGGGGTGCTCCGGTGTTATTTGTGAAGAAGAAGGATGAGAGTTTTCGGATGTGCATAGACTACCTGCAATTGAACAAGGTAACCATTAAGAACAAGTATCCCATTCCTCGCATTTATGACTTGTTCGATCAGTTACAAGGTGCTTGTGTCTTCTCTAAGATTGACTTGAGATCCGGTTATCATCAATTGAAAATACGGGCAACGGATGTACCAAAGACTGCTTTTCGAACCATGTATGGGCATTACGAATTCGTAGTAATGTCTTTTGGTCTTACGAATGCCCCTGATGCTTTCATGAGCTTGATAAACGGGATTTTTAAGCCATATCTGGATCTTTTTGTGATCGTATTTAGTGATGATATACTGATATACTCCAAGAGTAAGAAGGAACATGAGGAGCATTTGTGAATTGTGTTGGAAGCATTAAGGGAGAAAAGGCTTTATGCTAAATTCTCCAAGTGTGAGTTTTGGCTAGATTCATTGTCCTTCTTGGGGCACGTGGTTTCTAAGGATGGAGTGATGGTGGATCCTTCTAAGATTGAGACAGTAAAGAATTGGGTAAGACCTACTAATGTGTCAGAAATAAGGAGCTTTGTTGGTTTAGCTAGCTATTACCGTCCATTTGTCAAGGGATTCTCTTCTATTGCTTCCCAATTGACGAACTTGACTAAGCAGAATGTTCCATTTGTATGGTCGGATGAATGTGAGGAAAGCTTTCAGAAACTCAAGACCTTGTTGACTACTGCACCAATTCATACCTTGCCAGTAGAGGGTAAGAACTTCATCGTTTATTGTGATGCATCCTATTCTGGTTTGGGTGCAGTGCTAATGCAAGAGAAGAATGTGATTGCTTATGCTTCGAGGCAATTAAAGGTGCATGAACGTAACTATCCGACCCATGATTTGGAGTTGGCTACGGTAGTGTTTGCATTAAAGCAATGGAGACACTATCTATGTGGGGTTAAGTGTGAAGTCTATACGGATCATCGTAGCCTACAGTATGTCTTTACTTAGAGGGATTTGAATTTGAGACAGAGGAGATGGATGGAACTACTAAAGGACTATGATGTTACCATCTTGTACCACCCAGGAAAGGCTAATGTTGTGGCAGACGCCTTAAGTAGAAATGCAGGGAGCATGGGAAGTTTAGCCCACTTACAAGTCTCTAGACGCCCGTTGGCTAGAGAAATCCAAAACTTGGCTAATGATTTTATGAGGCTAGAAGTAAATGAGAAGGGAGGATTTTTGGCCTGTGTGGAGGCAAGATCTTCTTTTCTTGACAAGATCAAGGGAAAAAAGTTTGATGATGAGAAACTAAGTTGAATTCGGGATATGGTGTTGCGAGGAGAGGCTAAAGAGGCAATAATCGATGAGGAAGGTGTTTTGAGGATTAAGGGAAGGGTATGTGTGCCCCATGTTGATGCCTTGATCCACACTATTCTTACAGAGGCTCATAGTTCCGGATATTCTATACATCCGGGTGCAACCAAGATGTACCGTGACCTAAACCAACACTTTTGGTGGAGTAGAATGAAGCGTGACATTGTTGATTTTGTTGCCAAATGTCCAAATTGTCAACAAGTAAAGTATGAACACCAGAGGCCCGGAGGAACACTTCAGAGAATGCCCATTCCTGAATGGAAGTGGGAGAGGATTTCAATGGACTTCGTGGTTGGTCTTCCAAAGACATTGGGTAAGTTTGATTCTATTTGGGTAATTGTGGACAGATTAACTACGTCTTCTCACTTCATTCCGTTCAAGGTGACTTACAATGCAGAGAAGTTACCCAAAATCTATATCTCATAAATTGTTCGATTGCATGGAGTTCCTCTCTCCATTATATCAGATAGAGGAACGCAGTTTACTTCTAAGTTTTGGAGAACATTGCATGCGGAATTAGGTACTAGGTTGGACCTTTTAGTACTGCATTTCACCCTCAGACCGATGGTCAGTCTGAGCGAACGATTCAAGTGTTGGAGGATATGCTTCGTGCATGTGTGATAGAATTTGGTGGTCATTGGGATAACTTCTTACCCTTAGCGGAGTTTTCGTATAATTATAGCTATCACTCGAGTATTGATATGGCTCCATTCGAAGCATTGTATGGGAGGATATGTAGGTCTCCCATTGGTTGGTTTGATGCATTTGAGGTTAGACCTTGGGGTACTGACCTTTTGAGGGATTCATTACAGAAAGTGAAATCTATTCAAGAAAAGCTTTTAGCGGCGCAAAGTAGGCAAAAGGAATATGCAGATCGAAAGGTTAGAGACATGGAGTTTATGGAGGGTGAACAAGTTTTACTGAAGGTTTCGCCCATGAAAGGGGTGATGCGGTTTGGTAAAAGAGGTAAGCTAAGCCCAAGGTATATTGGACCATTTGAAGTACTTAAGCGAGTAGGGGAGGTGGCTTATGAATTAGCCTTGCCTCCAGGCTGTCAGGAGTGCATCCGGTATTTCATGTGTCTATGTTGAAAAGATACCATGGGGATGGAAACTACATCATTCGTTGGGATTCAGTTCTGCTTGATGAGAATTTGACTTATGAGGAGGAGCCTGTTGCTATTCTGGATAGAGAAATTTGCAAGTTGAGGTCGAGGGAGATTGCATCCATCAAAGTTCAATGGAAGAATCGGCCGGTTGAAGAGGCCACTTGGAGAAGGAGGCTGATATGCAAGAAAAATACCCACACCTATTTACAGATTCAGGTACTCATTTTCGCCCTTGTTTTTCTTCTTGTGATCGTTCGAGGATGAACGATGGGTAAATTGGTATCTATTGTAACGACCTGTTTAGTCGTTTTGAGCAGCATATTTTATTTCTGGAAAAACTGTCTTGGTCGACGGATCCCACGACGGACCGTCATGGGCACGACGGACCGTCGAGGGGGTCTTGTTCCAAAACACTTAGAATTCTAAAAATTGGGTACTGAAATCAACTCTCTGAACTTCGTGACGAAATTGCAGGACGGACCGTCGTGAGCACGACGGACCGTCACACATCTTCCATAGAAATTAAGTCTCTGAACTTTGTGACGGACCTGCAGGACGGACCGTCACAGCCATGACGGACCGTCACAGGTTGCGTAATCCCAGGCTGGGTTGGATTTTTGTTAAATGTTTAAGGGGCATTTTGGACTATTCCTACTTATAATTATAAAGTTAGTGGTTTAATATTAATAATTCAATTTCTTGGGGGTTAAAAGAGATAACCTTGAATTAATTAGTGGGTTATTCTATCATCTTTTATACTTAATTACATGCCAATTAGGGTAAAAGAAAGAGGGTTGGAATAAGAAAAATAGAAAGAAACAAAAGAGGGAGAAAACGAACGAGAAAGAGGAGAAACGAAGAGGGAAACAACGTTTTGGGAATTTGCTTGCTTGATCACGAATCTTCGGTGGAGGTAGGTTATGGTTTTTATGCTATTCGTAGTAAACTCTTAATAGTGAATGATAAGTGTTGGGTAGTATTATAAAATCTTCTATATGCTTAATTGTGTGCTTACATGATATGATTATATAATTGTGATGAATAAGCATGATGAGGCTATTGAATCTCTAATCCTAAATTTACTTGTTAATGATGATGCCTTGGTATAAAAGAAGGCTGGATGAACTAAAGTAATGAGATTGATGATGCCTTGGTGTAAGAGAATGCTTGATGAATTTAATAGAATGAGATTAGTTGAGCGGGTGTCACGAACCGACACGTAGAATTAGGGGATCGGGTGTCACGAACCGACACGTAGAATTAGGGGACCGGGTGTCATGAACCGACACGTAGAATTAGGGGATCGGGTGTCACGAACCGAAACATAGAATTAGGGGATCGGGTGTCACGAACTGACATGTAGAATTAGGGGATCGGTTGTCACGAACCAACACGTAGAATTAGGGGATCGGGTGTCACGAACCGACACGTAGAATTAGGGGATCGGAGTGTCACGTTCCGACACATAGAATTAGGAGATCGGAGTGTCACGTTCCGACACATAGTAGTAGGGGAGCGGAGTATCACGTATCGACACAAGAGGAATAAAGATAATGAATCTTGAAATATGATAATATACTCAATCTAATGAACCTAATTCGCAAATGAGTATGGTATTGAGGCTTGAGTCCTCATGGGTGAACTTGGCGGTACTTATTAATGATTATAGTACTTGTTGCTGCTACATGTTGAGTATTGTAGTTGATTTATGATATTATCATATATATATTGTTTTCTATTTTGAGTTGGCCGATGATACCTTCTCAGTACTTGTGTTCTGTACTGACCCCTACTTGTATGTTTCTTTCTTTGTTATTTGTGGAGTGCAGCAAACGTACGGTAGTCTTCAACTCAACCGCAACTCTAGCCAGTCTTCATTACACTGGATTTCAGGGTGAGCTAGCTTGGACTGGATCTTCTTCTTCATGTCTTGATGCCTTGAAGTTCCGGCATGGACTAGCTTTTATTTATTTAGCTTCTTGGAATACTCTTAGTCTAGTAATTTGAGGATAGATGTTCTTGTGATGATGACTTCCAGATTTTGGGGATAATAATAGTTATTGAATTTTAGAAGTTATTTAATCAATGTTCATTAATGAGATTTAAGTCTTCCACATTACTTTTTGTAGATATTATATTGAAATGTTGGGTTTTGTATTGGTTGGTTCGCTCACATAGGAGGGTAAGTGTGGGTGCCACTCGCGACTCGATTTGGGTCGTGACATTATCGGTTTACCCCATAACTCAATATTAAAAATCAATACCGAATCGATTATCCAACAATTTTTTTTATAAAACGATTAGACAACCATTAACCCAATACCCCAATAACAGCAAATCAATAATACTTTTATCGGTTCGGTTTTTGCACAATTCTATTAGTTATATGCTAGTTTTATTATTATTATTATTGATAAAATTTCAGAAATGACCATTTTGGTAAAAATTTTATACAAAATGGCTACATTGTTCTCTTTGAATGATGATTGCAAAAATAACAACTTTTATCTAATAGTTAGAATACTAAGTCAAATTATCGATTTTTAATTTTTATTTCAATAGTCATTTCATATATTTATTTAAGAGAAAAAAAAAGAATTTATGAAAAGACCATATTTACCTTTTTTTTGCAAAATGACCGTGTATATATATATATATATATATATATATATATATATATATATATATATATATATATATATATATACTAGAAAATGAAAGGCCTGTTTACGGGTTCCAATATTACAATCTCATAATAGAAACTTGATTAGTTTTTTTAATTATTATGTATTTTCAAATAAACATGATAGGAAATAATAATAAAACATCATAGGTTGTTAACAAACAAATAATGACCTACTTGATGAAAATTATAATGAATCATCTCATTTTCACAAAGTAATAAGAGGATGAAAAAAAGTTATCACTTTGTGTCTTAATATTTATTAAAATTAGGAGAACAATTTTGTATAGTATAAAAAAAATTTCTAAAATACTTAATAAAAATAATGAATAAATATTTTATCTCAAATAAAAAGGTTTTAAAAATATCAACAAAAGTTGATACAATATATACTGTAGAAATTCAACATGAGGTAGTTAGTATAATAATTTATATAACTTGCTTAAAATATTTTTAACTATTATAAAATAATAGTAATAAATAAATATATATTTTTCAATAAATTATAGATTGACATATATGTTACTTGAAGTTTTGAGATTATACATAAAAAGAGAAATCAAGTAATTACAAACTTTAAAAATTATCTCCACAATCAAAAAAAAAAAAAACACAACGCCTTGAAACTTAAAAGTTTGAACAGAACCGAAGGAAATGACATTACATGCTTCTGAATTGTTGGAAATTTTGTTCTTGAAAAGCTTGCTCACTAATTGCATTCCTTTTGAATCAAGCATTTTAAGAAAAGTAATTGTGATTGATATTGAATTTAACATGTTAACTGATTCATTAGGGTGTTTGAAAAGTGTAAAGCAATTGAATTTTGTTGAAAATTGGCTATATGGACAAGTCTCAGAAGTGATGTGTCCACTAAGAATAGTAAATTTTACTTTTGCCTTATAATTATTTTACAAAAGTACGTATGGTCATTATATAGAGAATTGATTGAAATGTAGTTCTTGAAAAAAAACTGTTTTACTGATTTTCCTAATAAGAATCTATACCTAGATGTAAATTATTTAAGACGCAAATAACAAGTAAAGGGAGAGAAATTTATTGGTTTAAGACATGAGAGGGAACATGATTGAGCAGTGAATGTAATGAAAAATGAGTTAATGTTTATTTATTTGTGTCATAGACTTAGTTCTCGAAAAATCTTATAAATTATAGTTTTTAGAAAAGTCATGTAACTTGCGGAGGAAATTTTTCACTTGAAAAAAAAATGTTTTAATGAAGTATAAAAAGACAATTTATAGTTTTTAAAATGAAATATATATGAAATGATCATATTACACTAGATTGTCCTCAATTTTTTAAATCAAACTTATATCAGTTCAAATATTTAGATTATGTGTTTGAAATCAAGTAAAAGCACAAACTCTACTTTTATAATTTAGTAAACATTTTAGTTTATTTTAAATACAAATATATCATCCTATTCATTTTATTTTGTAAAATTATTTTTTAACATCTTTTAATATATATATATATTTAAAAATATTGAAATTAATTTTATTTATTCTTCTGTTTCAGTCTAATATATATTATTAATTTTATCATACTTATTTCTTTTCAGGTAAATTAATTATAGTCAAAATAAAGGTGAAAGTAATTAACTATATTTTTTAATAGTGAATTTTTAAGTTAAAGTAGGAATTTTTAGTAAGCACAACGAATAAAAAATATTAGGAATTAATTAAAGTATAGTTAAATAGAGTAATGAATAGATATTACAATAACTCATAAGAAAATGTGACGTGATAACAAAATGAGTTGATAGAAATAACATTAACAAAAGATGTTTCTAGAACTATTTAGTTTCTTGTTATTATTCTGGGTAGTATGAAATTACATTTTTAACCTTGATCATCATTCACTTCATACACAGTGATATTTCTAGAATTATTTTTTTTCTCTAGATATTTTTCTTAATAGATTTTTATTAGTATAAAATTAAATTTTTACCCTTTGATCGTCTGAGGTTTCACTCTTCTATATAATAATAATAATAGTATTAATAATAACAATAATAATAATAATAATAATAATAATAATAATAATAATAATAATAAAAAGATACATAGATAGAAATATATATAAATGAAAACGAAATTTAAAAATAAATAATGTATATTTCAAAACGACCAAATATACATTTTTACAAAGATGACCAAATTTACATTTGTTTGCAAAATGAAAAAAAAAATTATATTTTTTTATAAAAATGACCAGTTTTACATTTTTCGCAAAAAATAACCACATTTTCTTTTCTTTTTGTTTTTAAAGTGACCAGAAACTAAGAAATGAAAATGACTAGGAGAATGTTATTTTTTTAATCTAAGCATGAGTTTACTTACTACTACTATAATGAGGTAAATTAAACTAGACACCAATTATTAATAAATATATACATATATATGTACATAATAATAAACATATCACATAAGAATTACAATAGACTAAACTAAATCAAAATAAACTTAACCCAAACAACTTAATCAAAAGATAAAAAGAACATCAACATTAATTCAAGATTACATTGTGAAATGTAGGAGAAATACCTAAATGACAAGCAAATAATAGAAACAAGCTTGATTCAATTTCAAAGACCAGCGAAGATGAAATATATATATTTTAGAAGAAGACTTTTTATCTTATAATTTTACTTCTTCCAATTTTTGTTCTTGTTTTTTTTTCTTTTGTTATTTATTTTTCCTTTTTCTCCCTTGAAATGAAAGAAGAATGTGGTTTTAATAGGTGTGAACATTAAACCCCCCACTCTTCTTGAAAACGTAAGAATCAATGCATACATTGGACGCTTTATTTTTTCAAGGTGCCACTCAAGATGACCAATGAATTTTATTTTCTTTTTTTAGATTAATTAAAAGACAACATTGCTCTTTTAGATGACTCATTTCTTTTATTCATTAATTGAATAATAGCTATATGGGTCATGATGAAATTTAAAATAGGCGCAAATGT
Organism: Solanum chilense; assembly: GCA_032847665.1. Lineage (NCBI taxonomy): Eukaryota > Viridiplantae > Streptophyta > Magnoliopsida > Solanales > Solanaceae > Solanum > Solanum chilense. Next base: position 15,881,295 of record CM064968.1, read on the forward strand.
CATTTTAGATGACTCATTTCTTTTATTCATTAATTAAATAAAGAGAATTTTCAAAACAACAATATTTTAGTCTTTAGATGGACTCCTTAGCAATAGTTTTAGTATTTAATAAAAATGACTATTTAGTTTGTTAAAAGATAAGTTATGTATTTATTATTGATTAATGTGAAAGAATACAATTAATTAATAAAATAGTAGGCATACATTTAGAATAAATAAAAAATAAGAAGTAATATAATAACAAATATATTGTATTCCACATCATTTCCACAAAATAATATTAGGTACTACAAAAATTGTATCTAAACAAATATTATATTGTATTCCACATAATCAACTGCAAAGATATTATTTTGAACTATTAACTTTGTATCCACTGTCTAGTATAAATACAATTTGATGACATAAATTGTCACGACCCAAAACAAGCCGCGAGTGGCACCCACACTTATCCTACTATGTGAGCGAACCAACCAATCTAAACCCCAACATTTCAAACATAATGAACAAAATACAATGCGGAAGACTTAAAACTCATTAACGAAATCAATTAAATAACTTCTAAAAACTCAATACTTATTATTCCCAAAATCTGGAAGTCATCACCACAAGAACATCTATCCTCAAATTACTAAACCTAAGAGTATCTAAGAAGCTAAAATAAGTAAAAAGCTAGTCCATGCCAGAATTTCAAGGCATCAAGACACGAAAAGGAAGATCCATTCCAAGCTAGAAGCAATAGTTCACCCTGAAATCTGGCGTGATGAAGACTGGCTAGAGTTGCGGTTGAGTTGAAGACGATGGCACGTTTGTTGCACTCCACAATTAACAAAAAAAAACAAATACAAGTAGGGGTCAGTACAAGGCACAAGTACTGAGTAGGTATCATCGGCCAACTCAAAATAGAAAGCAATATACGTCAGATAATAACATAAAATCAACTAATATTCTTAACAGGCGACAACAACAATTACCATAACCCTTGGTCACAACGCCAAGCACATCTATGAGGACTCAAGCCTCCACACCGTACTCATTTGGGAAACAGGTTCTTTAGATTGAGTATATTAACATATTTCAACATTCCTTCTCTTTAATATCCATATACTATCCTGGTGTCGGAACGTGACACTCCGATCCATATACTATCCTGGTGTCGGAACGTGACACTCCGATCCATATACTATCCTGGTGTCGGAACGTGACACTCCGATCCATATACCATCCTGGTGTCGGAACGTGACACTCCGATCCATATACTATCCTGGTGTCGGAACATGACACTCGGATCCATATACTATCCTGGTGTCGGAACGTGACACTCCGATCCATATACTATCCTGGTGTCGGAACGTGACACTCTGATCCATATACTATCCTGGTGTCGGAACGTGACACTCCGATCCATATACTATCCTGGTGTCGGAACGTGACACCCGATCCTCTAATTCTATCCTGGTGTCGGAACGTGACACCCGATCCTCTAATTCTATCCTGGTGTTGGAACGTGATACCCGATCCTCTATTCTCATCACTTTAGTTCATCAAGCCTTCTTTTATACCAAGGCATCATCATTAAGAAAGTAAATTTAGGATTTAAGATTCAACAGCCTCATCATACTAATTCATTACAATTAGATAATCACATCATGCAAGCACACAATTAAGCATATAGAAGACTTTATAATACTACCCAATACATATCATTCGCTATTTAGAGTTTACTATAAGATAGTGTAAACCATAACCTACCTCCACCGAAGAACCGAATTCAAGCAAGCTCCAATACTTTTCCTTTCCTCAATGCTTTCGAACCTTTCAAATCTATCAAGTATATATATACATAAGGTGTAAGTTCACAAGAGCATAAACATTCCGATTAATCTGTGTCTAGCCTATACCTATAAATTCACCTAATTATATAATCAATTTCCTAAAGTTCAAACCTAACGAAAATTCCTCATTCTCCAATTATCATAACTTTGAACGAAGTTTAAAGTAATTTAATACACCTAAATTTATTACCTATCTCAATATATCAAACTTTAGTTTATTAAATAATAATAATAATAAGTTATAATATCCCAACCTAAAGCCACTGGTGTCGAAACCAGTGGCAGTCCTCACTTTAATCATGCACGTTCGGTTCCCATATTAACATATGTACATATATACTAACATTGTTATATTAATTCTTAGGCAATCAACAGGTATAGTAATGCCACCCTTTATTCATTCTACTTCATTCCTTATTAATTAATAATTATTAATTAAGAGGCATAAACTCGGTCCACACACATAACTATTGCAACTTCCATTCTCTTCAATTAATTAAATTATAATAAAATTTAAATCCTCCACCCACCATGCTTTCAATAACCTTTAACAAATATTATATACATATATTTGCTGACAGTAATTCCTAGAGAACCTAATTGATTTGCAATATGCAAGTTAACATATACGATCACCGCCGTACATTAACCAATAAAGCATAAGCCTCCCATTAATCAAACAAAGAAAAGAAAAATAAAAAGATCACCTGAACTCCTTCGTGAATTTGCCTTGACAATTCGTGCGCCTCCTATTTTTTTATTTTCTCATTTCTACAGATCAGTTCTCACCCTAATTGTATATCTTAATATTATATTGGGGTAAAAGTGACCCTTTATTTAGTTATTTATTTTTTTAACCACCAACTCTATAAATTATTAAAACTACCCTACTAATTTCATAATTATAAGTATGAATAGTCCAAAACACCCACTTAAATCTATCGGAAAATATTTTATGAAACACAAGGCTTTAACTCTCAAAACGACCAAAAGGGTCGTTACAATAGATACCAATTTACCCATCGTTCGTCCTCGAATGATCAAAGGAAGGCAATGCAAGAAAGGGTAGTTGTCTCAAAAGTTCATTCGAAATAGTAGTACCCTTTGTCTTATATCAAAAGTGTTAAACCAATCAATTGAAGATCTACACCTCCTCACAACAATGCCTTAAATGGGTCCGTCTCACTACTCTATGGATAATTATTGATTTATGTAAACTCAACTAACAACAAAACTATTTCTAATAATGGACTTTTCAACTGATCTATTCTCCAACTAGACCTTGACACAACCATCTGAACAAATATTATCTAACATAACCACGATAAAATTTTAAAGCAAAAGTGGCTACAACCAGAAGTGGACTTTAACCAACTACCACACACTCATAATGCACAAACCATCACAGATCTTATCAGGATTTTCTTTTCACAACACAATCTCATCACAAGCTTAAGTGATGAAAATATTAGCTTTAGACATCGATTACTCATCAAGGGAGAGTCAACATATCTAACCCAGGGAACAATAATATCAAGTAAACACCAACAAGGGATACACTTCAAAATGCAGAACCTCTAACATTACTCTTGGGAAATTGTAACTCTTCATAGCAGCTCTTATATAGATTCTCATAAGCCAGTTTGTGCGTATAGAACTACCGATATACTTTTGCTATTCCAAACAACACCAATTCTATCATAACTAATATATCAAGTTTGCCCAAGGATCCTACCCTATCAAGAGGACACAAGAGGATATTTACATCCGATTCACCACTAGAAATCAACCCATAGATGTAAAAACACGCGTGGACGTAGAAAATGAATCATACTCTAAATCACACCCGAAATGAAGTAGTTGTTCACGTAAGAGTGTATATAAACATCTTCATTCATCTGACTCTATCTCTTTGATTTTCTAGCTATTCACAATCACCAATTTAGTTCCTATTAAAATTGCACACATACTTACTTTATCGAACCCTACATCCACTGAAGTCGACACTTTTAGTACTAACAAAACATCATAACCAAATCGATCATCTACCTTACTCCCAAACCACCATCATTATCTTCTATTTAAGCATTTCATGACAAATACGAGTTCCAAACAAGGCTACTAACATTACTTAAAAATTGATAGTACCTTTCCATCCTGATACACTATTAAATCAAATCATAAGTCAACCTCACACCACTTCCACATATCATGCTTTAGGTACCATTTTAAACCATTATATATATCATGCCAACACTTAGAAAAATTCTTTGTCACTCAAACTATTCTGTATACTATAAGCTCATATCCTCTATTAACCATCAAATGTCCATGTAACACACCTTAACATTCTATGAAGTCCCATCAATAGAGTAGTATTAACCCAACTTTATTCTTAATAACCATGTAGAATTATATCTCACCTTTTACATCATTCTTAAGTCTTCTATTTTTAATTTGAGCAATCTCTCATTGTAAAATACTAAAATTTTCATACCTCATTAATTGTCACCTAAACCAAAACTCATTTTTTTAGAAGTCGATGATAAACTCCTAGTAAGTCTATACCGAACTAGTTCACATCTCACAATTATATCTAAACTCATAGGCAAAAATTAAAACAACCATCAACTACACCCCATGGATTTATACGAGAGGTCTTATTCTTTCACTCTTCTCAAATTCTTTTCATGGTGCAAATTCTAAATATCTCGCTCCTTCAATATATCAAACTCTTGTTTATCTAGCTTGCTTACCGATCTCATGTTTTACTAATAATCCATGACATTTTACTTCACACTCTAAATCAAAACTCTGAGGGTAAACCCTTCCTTAGATCCTTTAACAATCAAAAGTAACAACTTTATGGTCCAAAGCATGCATAAATTCTTTCACGTGCTCAATAACCATGCAATCAATCGTTTCTCATCTTACTAATTTATACCTTGACAAAATATACCACCAGAAATTCAGACTTATAACAAAAAAAAATAATAATAATAATTTGAATTATAAGTCCAATTGTGTAACACAATGCCCTTTATTATCTACATTTGCTTATACTTTGAAGATTTTTACGAATCACCTTATCTTAGCTTATCATTGATTGCCTCTCCACCAACCATACCATATGCTTCACTAAAAATCCAACCCTACTCATTTCTAAATTCAACAGTACAACAGAACCTATCATCTCACTCAAGTTGAACGTCTGTACACTCCTCTCTTAAGTTCTATTCAATAGCTTTTAACCAAGCTGATTAACCTGTTATGCTATTACCTTAACCAAAACAAAATAGATGAAATCACGCAATTTTGAACCCAATTCTCGATCCCTTCGAAGATACATTTTTAGTTCTTACAATCAGAAAAAATAATTCTGCTCTCACTTATTTTTCTTAAGGCTACACATCCCACAAGTTTTATCTTATTTTAGTTATGATTCCAGCTCCTTTAAATTATATTCGAGTGTGCCCTAAATCTCCTAAAATTTATCATACCACCACATTACTTACTAAATAGTAGAAATATCAACCTTAGATACTCGCAAGTTTTTATCACCATACAAAATTTATTTGACCAATAATTTGTATTCTATAATTTGCATCTCCGTCACCATCCATCACTTACTCCTATCACCATCATGTATTTGTAAGCCCTTTTCATCACCACAAAGTCAATTTTTTTTTCCACGACATGACACCTTAAACTCAGATATAGTAATCAAAATGAAGGGACTAACAATATATTCACTTTCTTACTAAAATCTTCATTTTACTTCACCCGAAGTATACCCACTAGGATTTTCTTTCCCTATAAGTCTGTCATGCTAGTGTCAATCTACCTTTTGAAGCTTAAGATAAAACCACCAGTCCTCACTCAAAACCCTCAAGATACATTGCACAGTTTAAGTTGTGTTAATATTTGTACCAAAGATCCACCACTAAAGATTTTCTTTAATATAATGCTCAACCACTAAAATTTTCCTTCAAACTTATGCTCAATCTAAGTTCGTGTAGTAATAAACTAGTTGGTTTCTCAAATGTGAATGCAACACTAAATCTTATTATCTGACCATGTCGTACAACTTGTAACTCCTTTAGTAATTAGTATTCATACTTGACAATCGACGTACCTGTTTCCACATAACCCTAGTACTGCCACACCGTGAAAGTCCATTAGATACCTTACTAGAACACATCATACCTGTCCATAATATCGTACCCAAATAGCCCACATATTTCTACCCATTGAATAATCACGAAACATTATCGAACATGTTCTCTCTCTGGACCAAACAATTTGTTTTACTTCTTAGATCAATTCAATAACAAAAATAACACACTTCCTAACTCTAACCAAGTAAGCATCGATGACTTTCTCTAATATACCCTCACTCTATGAAGTCATAGTAGTGTCTTTATTAGCCAACACTCTACATGAGATTACCACCACATTTTGCGATCGAGAAAATATATCTACTTCTAAGGACATATATATTTTTTTCTTTTTGTTGTTGCTATTTCAACTTCAAATACTCTAGTAGTACCCATATTTGAAATAGAGTGAAGAAGTTCAGATACCAATTTGTATCACCTAGATACCAATTGGATCCAAGTAATAGCACGAAAGGAAGAAAGAATGGAATTTTTTACTAAAGTCCTATAGCCTCTCAAAGAAAAGTAAGGGCGTCCCCCTACCATTCCTCAAGACTCTACTAGACTCGTTCTTGTGTGATGAGACCAACGAACCTAATTCTCTGATACCAAGTTTGTCACGACCCAAAACGAGCCGCGAGTGGCACCCACACTTATTCTACTATGTGAGCGAACCAACCAATCTAAACCCCAACATTTCAAACATAATGAACAAAATATAATGCGGAAGACTTAAAACTCATTAACGAAATCAATTAAATAACTTCTAAAAACTCAATACTTATTATTCCCAAAATCTGGAAGTCATCACCACAAGAACATCTATCCTCAAATTACTAAGTCTAAGAGTATCTAAGAAGCTAAAATAAGTAAAAAGCTAGTCCATGCCGGAATTTCAAGGCATCAAGACATGAAGAGGAAGATCCAGTCCAAGCTAGAAGCATAGCTCACCCTGAAATCTGGCGTGATGAAGACTGGCTAGAGTTGCGGTTGAGTCGAAGACGATGGCAGGTTTGCTGCACTCCACAATTAACAAAGAAAAAAAAATACAAGTAGGGGTCAGTACAAGGCACAAGTACTGAGTAGGTATCATCGGCCAACTAAAAATAGAAAGCAATATACGTTAGATAATAACATAAAATCAACTAATATTCTTAATAGGCGACAACAACAATTACCATAACCCTTGGTAACAACGCCAAGCACATCTACGAGGACTCAAGCCTCCACACCGTACTCATTTGGGAAACAGGTTCTTTAGATTGAGTATATTAACATATTTCAAGATTCCTTCTCTTTACTATCCATATACTATCCTGGTGTCGGAACGTGACACTCTGATCCATATACTATCCTGGTGTCGGAACGTGACACTCCGATCCATATACTATCCTGGTGTCGGAACGTGACACTCCGATCCATATACTATCCTTGTGTCGGAACGTGACACTCCAATCCATATACTATCCTGGTGTCGGAACGTGACACCCGATCCTCTAATTCTATCCTGGTGTCGGAACGTGACACCCGATCCTCTATTCTCATCACTTTAGTTCATCAAGCCTTCTTTTATACCAAGGCATTATCATTAACAAAGTAAATTTAGGATTTAAAATTCAACAGCCTCATCATACTAATTCATTACAATTAGATAATACATCATGCAAGCACACAATTAAGCATATAGAAGACTTTATAATACTACCCAATACATATCATTCGCTATTTAGAGTTTACTATAAGATAGTGTAAACCATAACCTACCTCCACCGAAGAACAGAATTCAAGCAAGCTCCAATACTTTTCCTTTTCTCAATGCTTTCGAACCTTTCAAATCTATCAAGTATATATATACATAAGGTGTAAGTTCACAAGACAATAAACACTCCGATTAATCTGTGTCTAGCCTATACCTATAAATTCACCTAATTATATAATCAATTTCCTAAAGTTCAAACCTAACGAAAATTCCTCATTCTCCAATTATCATAACTTTGAACGAAGTTTAAAGTAATTTAATACACCTAAATTTATTACGTATCTCAATATATCAAACTTTAGTTTATTAAATAATAATAATAAGTTATAATATCCCAACCTAAAGCCACTGGTGTCGAAACCAGTGGCAGTCCTCACTTTAATCATGCACGTTCGGTTCCCATATTAACATATGTACATATATACTTACATTGTTATATTAATTCTTAGGAAATCAACAGGTATAGTAATGTCACCCTTTATTCATTCTACTTCATTCCTTATTAGTTAATAATTATTAACTAAGAGGCATAAACTCGGTTCACACACATAACTATTGCAACTTCCATTCTCAATTAATTAAATTATAATAATATTTAAATCCTCCACCCACCATGCTTTCAATAACCTTTAACAAATATTATATTCATATATTTGTTGACAGTAATTCCTAGAGAACCTAATTGATTTGCAATATGCAAGTTAACATATACGATCACCGCCGTACATTAACCAATAAAGCATAAGCCTCCCATTAATCAAACAAAGAAAAGAAAAATAAAAAGATCACCTGAACTCCTTCGTGAATTTGCCTTAACAATTCGTGCGCCTCCTATTTTTTTATTTTCTCCTTTCTACAGATCAGTTCTCACCCTAATTGTATATCTTAATATTATAATGGGGTAAAAGTGACCCTTTATTTATTTATTTATTTTTTTTTACCACCAACTCTATAAATTATTAAAACTACCCTACTAATTTCATAATTATAATTATGAATAGTCCAAAACACCCACTTAAATCTATCGGAAAATATTTTATGAAACACAAGGCTTTAACTCTCAAAACGACCAAAAGGGTCGTTACAATAGATACAAAATTAATAAGCATAGAAATAGAAGAAATACATAAATATGTTGTATCCCACAAACTTCCAACAAAATTAATATGAACTACAAAAGTTAAAGTTGTATTCAATTCGTAGTACGAAAATTAAATGAATATAAGATTACATATTTTGATGGAATACAGTTAGAATGAATATAAAATTTATGTAAAAAAGTGAATGAAAAGCCGTGATAAATATATTGTAGTTTAGTTATAAGTTGTATTCACACATAAGTATCTTTTTAGGAAAGGGAATACTTATTATATTTTAATGTTTTTAAATTTAAAAGAAATTAAGAGAATACATACGAAGAGCTTATAATTTCCTTTTCTTTACATTATTTGTGCCTTGCTCTTGATGATGTTTATATTCTGTAAGTTATGAAAGTTTTGCATACATATAAGGTCATGTAGATACTTAGATATACTTTCTTCCATTTTTCTAGCTGTCAGTCCTACATTATTGACTTGTCCTAGAGTGATACAAAGATCAAACGACATAAATTGCTCAAAAGTCTATCATTACATGATATAATTCTTGGAGTCCTCTTTGAGTCCGCCATTAGAGAGGATTTTTTAGTTTTTCCTTATGAAAAACCCTAATAGAAAATAGAGGATCTATTAAGCAATTATACAAACAAATATATTGAAAGCTTTAAGCTGATGCAAATCAGTAAAATACATGAAAACCGAAAAAAGATATATACGTAAAATTAATTAGATTGTTGTGAATATATTTTGGGAGATTATTATAAATTTCTGAAATTAATAGAAAAAAATTCACATAAAAAAGAGAGAAACAGAGAAATGAAATTTGCAGAACAATAGAAAAAGAGAATTGGATGAGTGAGAAATTTTTTTTGTTTTGAGATAATTGTAAACCGGAGAGAGAACATTTGTTTAGGAAAGATATTGTTGCAAAATGTGGGCCTTAATGGAGGAAAATAAGGAATTAGAATTGGATACATTTAATTTGCTATAAAACTAAAATATTGACCTTTTTAATAATTATTTTACAGTGTTGTTGTTTTAAATAAATATGTTAGGGATATTGACTGGTTAGCTAATTTTCCCTTAAATAAAAGCTAATGAGTAATTAGAATATTTAAAATAAGCGCAAATTTCATTTTAAATGACCCATTTCTTTTATTCATTAATTGAATAATAACTAATGGGTCATCTGAAAATTCTAAAATAGATCCAAAATGTTGACCCATTTCACCAACACAAAAATATCAAAAGAAAATTAGATCACTAACACAAAATTCAAACATCGAAACTATTTTGAAGATTAAACGCAACAAATTAAGGATGAAAATAAAAAAGTAAAAACAAAACTAAAAAATAAATAAAATAAAATAAAATAAACTTCAAACAATAACTGGTAAACTTAAAGACACTCACAAAATAATACAAAATGCCACACCAAAAAGACTTATATGGTTAAAAGAAAATGATAATGACAAATTTGGATAGATTCTTAGAGGGGCAAGATTGACACAAATTTTGGGTGAATGGGGGTCGCCGAAAATTTTTGCTGGAATTTTTTTGACGATTCTCAGGCATAAAATTTATATCAATGGATAGACTTTGAAGAGCTATGCATATATAATTAATGGACATGTCATGGGGATGACTGAAACTTCGTAAATCTAAAAAAAATTAAGATTCATATTTGATTTTCGTTAGATATACGAAGTTTGACTATGGATAAATATGAATGGTTTGTGGATTTTGGTAAAATAGAGTGAAAGGAAGAGATGGTAAATTTTTGAAAATTTTTTCAGCAAAAAAGGTGATAGCTGATATACTCAAACTTACTTCTCAAATAAGAAGTAAATCAGTCGCATCAAGAAAAGAACCCAACTAATGAGGTTGGGATGGATCCCACGAGGAAAATAGTTCAGAATTAACTTTATTCTATTATTACTATTAATAAGTCAACTATTTCCTTAGAAACCAAAAGACAAAAAAGGGGGTTTTTATTTCTAAATTAATGAAAATAATCAACTAAATTAAATTAAACAACTAAAATATTCAAATCTCGGAGCTTAATCATTAAATAAAAGTAACTAGGGCTTAAGTGTTCCCCACAGGTTCCTAACTTGATAATTCTAACTATAACAATTCTTTCGTAGTATCTTGCATGTAAAGTGATAAGTTATGTATCTCTAAATCCTTGGTCCGACATCTAGAAAATTTCACTCCGTACCTTGGTCCGGCTACGTGTGTTCTATACTAACCCTTACCTTTACCTCATATTAAGCATTGTATTCGATATTTGACTAAGTTATTACCTCGTACCAACCGACACTAGCCTATTAGATAGTGTACCCTAAATCTATGTTGATAATTCTTTTTCTATTATCTACCTCCTTGGTCCGGCAAGTAGCATTAAGGCGAGTTCTAACGTTGGCCATCCGTTAAAAAGACTTCTAAGCGAAAGAATTATCAATACATGCAAGACACTATTCTAGAATTGTTATTTTAGTTAGGTTTTACCTCATTATTTACCTATGGTTCCCACAACCCTAGATATGGAGTTTAGTTACCCATAGTCATAATTAAAATATTCAAATATGTGATATAAGAATTCATGCACTTACTTCGATAAGAAAGAGTAAAATTCGATATTTTCTTTTCCTTGTAACCAATCTTTTCTTTGTAACCAGATCTTTCATAAACATGGCATAACCGGGCATTTGTTTTATAGCTTCTACCAAAGGGACATTGATAGAAAGCTTCTTCAACATTGTTATAAAACACCGATATTTACCATCCTCGGTCTTTTTCACTAATCTTTGAGGAAAGGGGTGGTGGTGGTATAGGCATGGAGTTACCTTTTTAGGCACTTCAACATCTTTTTTCCAGTGTTATCTTCTACTTCACCACTAACATCTACCACTTTATCATTATCTTTTATAACATTTTCCTCATTAGACGGCATAGGTGGGTCAATGGTTTGCTTACCACCCCGAGTATTGATTGCCATACAGTGTCCATCATTTTTTGGATTTTGGATACTGCTGCTAGGAAGAGTGCCCGGTTGCCGTGTGTTCACAGTCATAGATAATTGGGCCATTTGCAACTCAAGCTGCTTAATCGATATTGCATGTGTATCGACTTTCTGCCCTATACCCGCTAAATCAGTCCTTAACTCGTTAATGTGCTCATCACTAGCATCGAACCTCGTCATCATTTGGTGCAACATATCCTCAACTCACGCCATACTACCTCCACCATCCCTAGGAGAAACTTCACGATTTTGAGGAGGAACATGGGGCCCATTCCTATCATTTAAGTTACCATAGTTACCCTTGTTGAATTTGTTGTCGCGGTTGTAATTTCCATCTCGGACATAATTACCCTCAGGGTTATAGTTGCCATAGTTCCGACCTTGGTTTCCTTTAGCTTGGCGCCAATTCTCCTGAATTGAGCCTTGGGCATTCGGTCAGAAACCCCTCGTCTGTTCATTTACCACGTATGAATCCTCCTCATAATAATATTCATCATTTGGTGGTGGTGGTTTCGACAATTAGTTCACTGCATTATCTTTTTTGCACCCCAGTGACATGTTTTAATACCAACCCAAGCTCAGTTCTCACATGAGCCAGTATCTGACTTTCTAGTACTCCAAGCTTTATTATTTCAGGAGATTTTCTCTAACTTTTCGGCAATCTCGGCATAAGGACACTCCCTAGAAGAATCACCTCTATAGTATCCAATACCGTTTTATTATTATCATCTTGTCCCCGGTAGAAGTATTCCTTCAGTGACTCATCATCTATGCGCTGATTGGGGACACTTCTCAAAAATGAAGTGAATCTATCCCAAGAACTGCTAACTGACTCTCCTGGTAGTGCCACAATGTTTTTCTCTCTGTCTTTGTGATTTAGTTTCTTGGAGAACGGGTAGTAATGTGGTAAGAAAACGTCCCTTAGTTAGTTCCAAGTGAAAATTGAGTTATAAGGGATCTCAGTGAACCAAATGGCAGCCTCTCCCATCAGTGAGAGAGGAAATACTCTTAGTCCTATTACATCCAAATTCAGATCCGTCCTCCGTACACAGATTTTACACACTGCCCTTACTTTAGCTATATGGGCATGTGGGTCCTCAGAAGGTAGCCTTGAAAATAAACCTCTAGCAGTGAGCATTTGCATCAGACTACTAGTTACCACGAAGGTGTGGCCTTGTGGTAGAGGGGGCAAGACAAGTGACCCATCAGAGTCTGCAATATTATCATAACCTCTGTAGTATTCTTGAGGACGTGGAGCGGGATTTTGTCCCCTTTATTGATTTCACCAGGATCATCGGGTAATAACTGACCATGAGCATCAACTAGAGCTGGGATGTTCTGGTTTGGATCATCATCGTTAATACCCAAGTTTTGATTCATAGTGCGTAGTGTACGCTCTAATTCGTGGTCTTAGGGAAGCAAGATTTCTCTTCCTCTCTGTGTATTTGGCATACAAGGATGTTAGTTCTACAAGAATAAAAAACAATAGAAAGTAAAACTAAGAAAATATTGACTAAACTTTAGTAATAAGTTAAAGTTAATATAAAAGCTACTTTCCCCGGCAGCGGCGCCAAAATTTGATACGCTCAAACTTACTTCTCAAATAAGAAGTAAAGCGGTTGTATAAAGTAAAGAACCCAACTAATGAGGTTGGGATCGATCCCACGAGGAAAATAGTTCGGACTTAACTTTATTCTATTATTACTATTATTTAGTCAACTATTTCCTTAGAAAACAAAAGACAAAAATGGTGGTTTTTATTTCTAAATTAATGAAAATAATTAACTAAATTAAAGTAAACAACTAACAGATTCAAATCTCGGAGCTTAATCAATTAATAAAAGTAACTAGGGTTTAAGTGTTCCCCACAGGTTCCTATCTCGATAATTCTAAATATAACAATTCTATCCTTGTATCTTGAATGTAAAGTGATAAGTTATGTACTCTAAATCCTTGGTCCGACATCTAGAAAATTTCACTCCGCACCTTGGTCCGGCTACGTGTAACGACCTGTTTAGTCGTTTTGAGCAGCAGATTTTATTTCTGGAAAAACTGTCTTGGTCGACGGATCCCACGACGGACCGTCATTGGCACGACGGACCGTCGAGGGGGTCTCATTCCAAAACACTTAGAATTCTGAAATTTGGGTACTGAAATCGACTCTCTGAACTTCGTGACGGAATGACAGGATGGACCGTCGCAGGCACGACGGACCGTCAAAAATCTTTCCACAGAATTAACTCTCTGAACTTTGTGACGGACCTGCAGGACGGACCGTCACAGCCATGACGGACCGTCACAGGCTGCGTAACCCTGGCTGGGTCGGATTTTTGTTAAATGTTTTAAGGGGCGTTTTGGACCATTCATGCTTATAATTATAAAGTTAGTTGATTAATGTTAATAATTCAATTACTTGGGGGTTAAAGGAGATAACCTTGAAATAATTTGTGGGTTATTTTTATCATCTTTTATACTTAATTATATGACAATTAGGGTAAAAGAAAGAGGGTTTGAATAAGAAAAATAGAAAGAACAAGGAGAGGGAGAAACGAACGAGAGAGAGAAGAAGAACGCAACTTTGGGAAGATAGCTTGTTGATCACAATTCTTCGGTGGAGGTAGGTTACGGTTTATGCTATTCGTAGTAAACTCTTAATAGCGAATGATATGTGTTGGGTAGTATTATAAAGTCTTCTATATGCTTAATTGTGTGCTTACATGATGTGATTATATAATTGTGATGAATTAGCATGATGAGGCTATTGAAATCTTGAATCCTAAATTTACTTTGTTAATGATGATGCCTTGGTATAAAAGAAGGCTTGATGAACTAAAGTAATGAGATTGATGATGCCTTGGTATAAAAGAAGGCTTGATGAACTAAAGTAATGAGATTAGAGGATCGGGTGTCACGTTCCGACACCAGGATAGTAATAGAGGGATCACGTTAGTATATGGATCGGAGTGTCACGTTCCGACACCAGGATAGTATATGGATCGGAGTGTCACGTCCGACACTAGGATAGTATATGGATCGGGTGTCACGTTCTGGCACCATGATAGTATATGGATCGGAGTGTCACATTCCGGCACTAGGATAGTATATGGATCGGAGTGTCACGTTCCGGCACCAGGATAGTATATGGATCGGAGTGTCACGTTCCGACACCAGGATAGTATATGGATCGGAGTGTCACGTTCCGACACCAGGATAGTAGTAGTGGAGCGGAGTGTCACGTACCGACACAAGAGGAATAAATATAATGAATCTTGAAATATGTTAATATACTAAATTGTAAAGAACTAATTCCCAAATGAGTATGATGGGGAGGCTTGAGTCCTCATTGATGTGCTTGGTGTTGTGACCAAGGGTTATGGTAATTGTTAATGTCGCATGTTAAGAATATTAGTTAATTTTATGTTATTATCTAATATATACTGTTTTCTATTTTGAGTTGGCCGATGATTCCTACTCAGTACTTGTGCCTTGTACTGACCCCTACTTGTATTTGTTTTTCTTCGTAAATTGTGGAGTGCAGCAAACGTACCGTCGTCTTCAACTCAACCGCAACTCTAGCCAGTCTTCATCAAGCCAGATTTCAGGGTGAGCTATTGCTTCTAGCTTGGACTGGATCTTCCTCTTCATGTCTTGATGCCTTGAATTTCCGGCATGGACTAGCTTTTTATTTATTTTAGCTTCTTAGACATTCTTAGATATAGTAATTTGAGGATAGATGTTCTTGTGGTGATGACTTCCAGATTTTGGGGATAATGATTTATAAATTTTAGAAGTTATTTAATTGATTTTGTTAATGAGTTTTAAGTCTTCCGCTTTGTATTTTGTTCAGTATGTTTGAAATGTTGGGGTTTAGATTGGTTGGTTCGCTCACATAGTAGGATAAGTGTGGGTGACACTCACGGCTCGTGACAAACTTGGTATCAGAGCATTAGGTTCGTTGGTCTCATCACACAAAAATGAGTCTAGTAGAGTCATAAGGAACGGTAGGGGGACGCCTTTACTTTTCTTTTAGAGGCTATAAGACATTAGGAAAATTCCATTCTTTCTTTCTTTCTTTTGTGCTATTACTTGGATCCAATTGGTATCTAGGTGATACAAATTGGTATCTGACCATCTTCACTCTATTTAGCAGATGGTTAGAACTAGAGCAACAGCGACGCCAACACCAACACCGGCAAGACAAGATGCAACTGAGCCAGCCATTGGGGCTGTAGCTCGAAGAGGAGTAGTGGCGAGAGGCCGTGGTAGAGGTCGCGGGAGGACGTCCTCTAGAGGAAGAGGACAAGCACCTAGCCCATCTAGTACTAGGGCGGTGACTCCTCCACCGACTGAGGAAGTAGTGAGAGAGGGTGAGGAAGGGGAATGTGAGCAAGTGCAGAATGAGGAATTACCACCCCAACCTACCCCATAGATGATTAATCAGGTTCTTTCCTATCTTAGCGGGTTATCTGATCAAGGCCAGACACGTCCAGTGTTTTCTGCACCAGCACCTCAGGTTCCGGAAGTACGACAGGCCGCTGCTGAGGCTCCCCGCATGGATGCCTCATTGGAAATAGGCACGTTTCCTCGTTTGATTACAGGGCCTATAATGACAAGTGATCAGCATGAACTTTTCAGTAAGTTCTTGAAATTGAAACCTCCAGTCTTCAAGGGTGCTGAATCTGAGGATGCTTACGATTTTCTGGTTGATTGTCATGAGTTACTACATAAAATGGGCATAGTGGAACTATTTGGCATTGAGTTTGTAACCTATCAGTTTCAGGGAAATGCCAAAATATGGACGCGGTCACATGTTGAGTGTCAACCCGCACAGGCACCACCTATGACTTGAACGTCATTCTCTAGCTTATTTATGGAGAAATATATCCCCCGAACCTTGAGGGATAGGAGGAGAGATGAGTTCTTGAGCCTAGAGCAAGGCAGGATGTCGGTTTCTGCGTATGATGCTAAGTTTCATATGTTATCCAGGTATGCTACCCAGCTTTGTTTCAGTCCACAAGAATGGATTCGCCGTTTTGTGAAGGGGTTGAGGTCAGATTTGCAGATTTCAGCCTTACAGGTAGCGGCTACAGCAAAATCCTTTCAGGAAGTGGTAGACTTCGTGATAGAGGTAGAGGGAGTGAAGCCAGATGACTTCACCATGGAATCAACATCTAAAAGGTTTCGTAAGGGAGGTGAGTTTAATGGTTCTTACTCCAGAGGTCAAGGTTCAGGAGGTTATCCAGCCCGACCTATTCAGTCTTCACTGCAGACTGTAGTTGGGGGTCCACCGCAGACCGGTCAACACTTCTCTGAGTTTGGAGGTTATCCCCAGACTTCGTCATCCTCACATAGACCTATTCTTGAATCCAGAGAGTGTTATGGATGTGGGGAGACTGGACACTTTAAGAGGTATTGTCCAAAACAGAGTTACAGACCCCTAATAGTCAGAGGTAGAGGTGGTCATGGAAGAGGCCGTCATTCTGGAGGACGTGGTGGCCGAGGTAATGGTGGTCACCAAAATGGCCGGGGTGACGGGAAAACTGGAGCCACTACAGCACAACATGGTAGGGGCAACGGGCAGACAGGTGATAGGGCCCAATGTTACGCATTCCCTGGGCGGTCTGAAGAGGAGACATCTTGGTTTGTGATTGCATGGCTTCTGTATTATTTGATCCTGGCTCCACATTTTCATATGTTTCCTCCTCATTTGCTACTGGTCTTAATTTACATTGTGAATTGCTTGACATGCCTATTCGTGTTTCTACTCCGGTGGGTGAGTCTGTGATAGTTGAAAAGGTATATAGGTCTTGTCTGGTGACTTTTGTGGGGAGCAATACTCATGTAGACTAGGTTATCTTAGAAATGGTTGATTTCGATGTAATTCTGGGTATGACTTGGCTTTCTCCGAATTTTGCAATCCTAGATTGTAATGCTAAGACTGTAACGTTGGCCAAGCCTGGGACAGATCCGTTAGTGTGGGAGGGTGACTACACTTCCACTCCAGTTCGTATCATCTCCTTTCTTCGTGCTAAAAGAATGGTTAGTAAAGGGTGTTTAGCGTTCTTGGCACACCTCAGGGATGATACTACCCAAGTACCTTCAATTGAGTCGGTTTCAATAGTCCGTGAGTTTCTGGATGTGTTCCCTGCAGACCTTCCTGGTATGCCACCTGATAGGGATATTGACTTTTGCATTGATCTGGAGCCGGATACTCGCCCCATTTCCATACCCCCTTATAGGATGGCCCCAGCAGAGTTAAGGGAGTTAAAGGCCCAACTACAAGAGTTGTTAAGTAAAGGTTTCATTAGACCAAGTGCATCCCCTTGGGGTGCTCCGGTGTTATTTGTGAAGAAGAAGGATGGGAGTTTTCGGACGTGCATAGACTACCGGCAGTTGAACAAGGTAATTATTAAGAACAAGTATCCCATTCATCGCATTGATGACTTGTTCGATCAGTTACAAGGTGCTTGTGTCTTCTCTAAGATTGACTAGATCCGGTTATCATCAATTGAAAATACGGGCAACAGATGTGCCAAAGACAACTTTTCGAACCAGGTATGGGCATTACGAATTCGTAGTAATGTCTTTTGGGCTTACGAATGCCCCTGCTGCTTTCATGAGCTTGATGAACGGGATTTTTAAGCCATATCTGGATCTCTTTGTGATCGTATTTATTGATGATATACTGATATACTCAAAGAGTAAGAAGGAACATGAGGAGCATTTGAGAATGGTATTAGAGTTGTTGAGGAAGAAAAAGCTTTATGCCAAATTCTCCAAGTGTGAGTTTTGGCTAGATTCAGTGTCCTTCTTGGGGCATGTGGTTTCTAAGGATGGAGTGATGGTGGATCCTTCTAAGATTGAAACAGTGAAGAATTGGGTAAGACCTACTAATGTGTCAGAAGTAAGGAGCTTTGTTGGTTTAGCTAGCTACTACCATCGATTTGTCAAGGGATTCTCTTCTATTGCTTCCCAATTGACAAACTTGACTAAGCAGAATGTTCCATTTGTATGGTCGGATGAATGTGAGGAAAGCTTTCAGAAACTCAAGACCTTGCTGACTACTGCACCTATCCTTACCTTGCCAGTAGAGGGTAAGAATTTCATTGTTTAATTGCGATGCATCTTATTCTGGGTTGGGTGCATTGCTAATGCAAGAGAAGAATGTAATTGCTTATGCTTCGAGGCAATTTAAGGTGCAGGAACGTAATTATCCGACCCATGATTTGGAGTTGGCTGCGGTAGTGTTTGCATTAAAGCAATGGAGACACTATCTATATGGGGTTAAGTGTGAAGTCTATACGGATCATCGTAGCCTACAATATGTCTTTACGCAGAGGGATTTGAATTCGATACAGAGGAGGTGGATGGAACTACTGAAGGACTATGATGTTACCATCTTGTATCACCCAGGAAAAGCAAATGTGATGGCTGATACTTTAAGTAGAAAAGCAGGGAGCATGGGTAGTTTAGCCCACTTACAAGTTTCTAGATGCCCATTGGCTAGAGAAGTCCAAAACTTGGCTAACGACTTTATGAGACTGGAAATACTAGATAAAGGAGGATTTATGGCCTATGTGGAGGCAAGATCTTCTTTTCTTGACAAGATCAAGGGAAAACAGTTTGATGATGAGAAACTAAGTCGAATTCGGGATATGGTGTTGCGAGGAGAGGCTAAAGAAGCAATAATTGATGAGGAAGGTGTTTTGAGGATTAAGGGAAGGGTATGTGTGCCCCGCGTTGATGATTTGATCCACACCATCCTCATAGAGGCTCATAGTTCCGGATATTCTATACATCCTGGTGCAACCAAGATGTACCGTGACCTAAAGAAACACTTTTGGTGGAGTAGAATGAAGCGCGACATTGTTGATTTTGTTGCCAAGTGTCCAAATTGTCAGCAAGTGAAGTATGAGCATAGGGGGCCCGGAGGAACACTTCAGAGAATGCCCATTCCTGAATGGAAGTGGGAGAGAATTGCAATGGACTTTGTGGTTGGTCTTCCAAAGACATTGGGTAAGTTTGATTCTATTTGGGTAATTGTGGACAGATTAACTAAGTCTGCTCACTTCATTCCGGTCAAGGTGACTTACAATGCAGAGAAGTTAGCAAAAATCTATATCTCAGAAATTGTTCGATTGCATGGAGTTCCACTCTCCATCATATCAGATAGAGGTACGCATTTTACTTCTAAGTTTTGGAGAACATTGCATGTGGAATTAGGTACTAGGTTGGACCTTAGTACTGCATTTCACCCTCAGACCGATGGTCAGTCTGAGCGAACGATTCAGGTATTGGAGGATATGCTTCATGCATGTGTGATAGAATTTGGTGGTCATTGGGATAACTTCTTACCCTTAGCAGAGTTATCCTACAACAATAGCTATCACTCAAGTATTGATGTGGCTCCATTTGAAGCATTATATGGGGGGAGATGTAGGTCTCCCATTGGTTGGTTTGATGCATTTGAGGTTAGACCTTGGGGTACTGACCTTTTGAGGGATTCATTGGAGAAAGTGAAATCTATTCAAGAAAAGCTTTTAGCGGCTCAAAGTAGGCAAAAGGAATATGCAGATCGAAAGGTTAGAGACTTATAGTTTATGGAGGGTGAGCAAGTCTTGCTGAAGGTTTCAGCCATGAAAGGGGTGATGCGGTCTGGTAAAAGAGGTAAGCTAAGCCCAAGGTATATTGGACCATTTAAAGTACTTAAGTGAGTAGGGGAGGTGGCTTATGAATTAGCCTTGCCTCCAGGACTGTCAGGAGTGCATCCGGTATTTCATGTGTCTATGTTGAAAATATACCATGGGGATGGGAACTACATCATTCGTTGGGATTCAGTTCTACTTGATGAGAATTTGTCTTATGAGGAGGAGCCTGTTGCCATTCTAGATAGAGAAATTCGCAAGTTGAGATCAAGGGAAATTACATCAAAGTTCAATGGAAGAATGGACCAGTTGAAGAGGCCACTTGGGAGAAGGAGGCTGATATGCATGAAAAATACCCACACCTGTTTATAGATTCAGGTACTACTTTTCGCCCTTGTTTTTCTTCTTGTGATCGTTCGAGGACGAATGATGGGTAAATTGGTATCTATTGTAACGACCTGTTTAGTCGTTTTGAGCAGCAGATTTTATTTCTGGAAAAACTGTCTTGGTCGACGGATCCCACGACGGACCGTCATGGGCACGACGGACCGTCGAGGGGGTCTCGTTCCAAAACACCTAGAATTTTGAAATTTGGGTACTGAAATCGACTCTCTGAACTTCGTGACGGAATGGCAGGACGGACGGTCGCAGGCACGACGGACCGTCACAAATCCTTCCACAGAATTAACTCTCTGAACTATTTGAAGGACCTGCAGGAGGGACCGTCACAGCCATGATGGACCGTCACAGGCTGTGTAACCCTGGCTTGGTCGGATTTCTGTTAAATGTTTTAAGGGGCGTTTTGGACCATTCATGCTTATAATTATAAAGTTAGTGGATTAATGTTATTAATTCAATTACTTGGGGGTGAAAGGAGATAACCTTGAAATAATTAGTGGGTTATTTTTATCGTCTTTTATACTTAATTATATGACAATTAGGGTAAAAAGAGGGTTTGAATAAGAAAAATAGAAAGAACAAGGAGAGGGAGAAACGAACGAGAGAGAGAAGAAGAACGCAGCTTTGGGAAGATAGCTTGTTCATCACAATTCTCCGGTGGAGGTAGGTTATGGTTTATGCTATTCGTAGTAAACTCTTAATAGCGAATGATATGTGTTGGGTAGTATTATAAAGTCTTCTATATGCTTAATTGTGTGCTTACATGATGTGATTATATAATTGTAATGAATTACCATGATGAGGCTATTGAAATCTTGAATCCTAAATTTACTTTGTTAATGATGATGCCTTGGTATAAAAGAAGGCTTGATGAACTAAAGTAATGAGATTGATGATGCCTTGGTATAAAAGAAGGCTTTATGAACTAAAGTAATGAGATTAGAGGATCGGGTGTCACGTTCCGACACCAGTATAGTAATAGAGGATCGGGTGTCACGTTCCGACACCAGGATAGTATATGTATTGGAGTGTCACGTTCCGACACCAGGATAGTATATGGATCGGAGTGTCACGTTTCGACACCAGGATAGTATATGGATCGGGTGTCACATTCCGGCACCAGGATAGTACATGGATCGGAGTGTCACGTTCCAGCACCAGGATAGTATAAGGATCGGAGTGTCACATTCCGCCACCAGGATAGTATATGGATCGGAGTGTCACGTTCCGACACCAGGATAGTATATGGATCGGAGTGTCACGTTCCGACACCAGGATAGTAGTAGTGGAGCGGAGTGTCACATACCGACACAAGAGGAATAAAGATAATGAATTTTGAAATACGTTAATATACTAAATTGTAAAGAACTAATTCCCAAATGAGTATGATGGGGAGGCTTGAGTCCTCATTGATGTGCTTGGTGTTGTGACCAAGGGTTATGGTAATTGTTAATGTCGCATGTTAAGAATATTAGTTGATTTTATGTTATTATCTGATATATACTATTTTCTATTTTGAGTTGGCCGATGATACCTACTCAGTACTTGTGCCTTGTACTGACCCCTACTTGTATTTGTTTTTCTTTGTAAATTGTGGAGTACAGCAAACGTACCGTCGTCTTCAACTCAACCGCAACTCTAGCCAGTCTTCATCAAGCCAGATTTCAGGGTGAGCTATTGCTTCTAGCTTGGACTGGATCTTCCTCTTGATGTCTTGATTCCTTGAATTTCCGGCATGGACTAGATTTTTATTTATTTTAGCTTCTTAGACATTCTTAGATATAGTAATTTGAGGATAGATGTTCTTGTGGTGATGACTTCCAGATTTTGGGGATAATGATTTATAAATTTTAGAAGTTATTTAATTGATTTCGTTAATGAGTTTTAATTCTTCCGCGTTGTATTTTGTTCATTATGTTTGAAATGTTGGGGTTTAGATTGGTTGGTTCGCTCACATAGTAGGATAAGTGTGGGTGCCACTCGCGACTCGTTTTGGGTCGTGACACTACGTGTGTTTTTATACTAACCCTTACCTTTACCTCATATTAAGCATTGTATTCGATATTTGACTAAGTTATTACCTCGATCGTACCAACCGACACTAGCCTATTAGATAGTGTACACTAAATCTAGGTTGATAATTTTTTTCTATTATCTACCTCCTTGGTCCCGCAAGTAGCATTAAGGCTAGTTTTAATGTTGATCATCCATTAAAAAGACTTCTAAACGAAAGAATTATCAGTACATGCAAGACACTATTCTAGAATTGCTATTTTAGTTAGATTTTACCTCATTATTCACTCATGGTTCCCACAACCCTAGTTATGGAGTTTAGTTACCCATGATCATAATCACACTATTCATATATTTAATATAAGAATTCATGCACATATTTTAATGAGAAAGAATAAAATCCTTAAATTCACTTGATTAATAAACAAAATCACCAACAATCAATTCCAGAAAAAGTGTATCAATTATTGAAATGAATTCTTCAATACTTTAACAAGAGAACTAAAAAGTATCGAAAAGTCTAATCAAAAGTCTCCCCCCTAAAATGAGGTTTTCGAACTATTTATAGTAAAAACTAAAACCTAATAAAATAAGGATTCTAATTACTAAAAATCTATACAAACGCGTTTGAGTCGACAGACTTCGTGACGGACCGTAGTGGTCATCAGACGGGCTGTCATGGCCTCCATCGTCCCCTACTTCACAAATTCTTCTTCTGCTTTCTTCATTACCGTCAACGAATAGGTATGACAGACCGTTCCAAGCACGACGGGTCGTCGAGGGTCTTCGTTCCATAATACTTTAACTTCTTGGAATTTGGGTACTGGGACTACTCTTTGATAATTACGATGAACCAGCAGGATAGACCGTCATGGCTGTGACGGTCCGTCATGGACTTCCGTAATCCCAAACTAGGTCAGACTTCCCCATCTTCCTTCAGCAGCTTCTCTCCTCACTACGATGCCACCTACGGACCGTCACAGACTCGACGGGCCGTCATAAGCTTCGCAAGTGGTCTCTTTTGCATTTCTCGCGTAAAAAATTCCGCATTCATCTTTGGACAGATTTCTTGCAAATAAGGAGAAACTTACATAAAAATCAATACAAAAAGGCTTTTGGTCACACACTAAACTTAAGGAAAAAGAATTAAAAGTACCGTGAAACCACGGTACACAGTAGCCACTGGCGGTGGCCGGCTGGCGGCAGGTGGGAGCAAAGAGAAGAAAAAAACAAAAACCTAAATAAAAAAATATTTATTGTTAGAGTATTATATTTTTTTAGGGTCCCATGATAGCCCTTGGATCATAATATCATGAGTGGTTGAGATTTAATCTTGATCATTTCTATTGGACCGGGTAAAAAAAATTGCGCCATCATAAATTGGTCTAAATAAACCCAATTCAAAAAAATAAATGAAATAGGGTCATTTGGGCCGATAAAAATAATAATACAAGCAAAGACAAACAACCCAAAAATACAAATGAAAATATAAGAAAATTCATTACTATATATTATAGGAATAAAATAAACACGTCAAAATTATGTGTTCTCGAATGTGGGTGCGATTATAACAAATGATATATTGATGAGGGCTAGATAGGATCATACTTCTCTCCCTTTTCCAATATTAATTACAAAACTCTTTAAAAGGGCAAAAATAAGACATCTACATATGAGAGTGTCACCCGACTACTTCCAACGACATTAGCAGGATTTAGGTTGTGTACTTATGGGATGATGCAGCTCATATGAAGCTGCCACCACCATACATGAAGACTGTTGTTGATCCCACCACATTAGCAGTTGATTCTAACACACTTGTTCTTTCTATGGAGAAGGGAGGTACATCATCCCATTTTTCTATGCCTTCTATATCTACTACTTATGTATCTGCTTGTACTTTTGTTGTGACACATGCCCCCACTCCTATCACCCATCACCCTTAACCTGGGAAATGATTTATCATATGGGTAGTCTTTCCAATTAAATGGATATTAGATCCACACGGGCCGAGAGGACATGCATGGGATCAATGATAAGAATATCTATATCGACTTTTCTTTGTTGAGAGACATCGCGAGTTGGTTTGAGAATCTGTTAGAGGATGATTGTGTGATTTTGGATATCCTCACTATTAGAATTAAGTCCAAAGAATATGCCAAGTGTTCTTCTGATTCATTAGACAGGATGGGAGAGGAGTTTTATACCTTGCAAGTGGAGGACAATCAGTAGCATTGCATAGATATTTCTATGCGATGGGGTAAGGTTCATCTATAAGATGAAACTACCTCAATGCCATTCAAGTTGCCAGTAGTGAGCCTCTTCGCAGTGAGTATCGTAAGACAATTATGAGCATTGCCATTGATGATAATGATGTTGAGAGTATTGAGATGAGGTGGATGAGGATAAGGATTAGGAAGATTTAATGAGCGAGGAGTATGGGATTACACAGACTCTCACCAACATGCAAAAGATCGAGAAAGTAATTTTTTAGACTGCCCTAGAGAGCCCTTTGGGAGACTCCCGAGGTTAGTCGTAGTTGAGTCTCTTAAGACTCCACCGTCCCTCCAAGTGGTCAGATGTATATTGATGCCTCATATGAGTCTTTGCTTCTGGCTCTAGTGATCCAATTGTTGGGCATTGATGCCCCTCTTGAGGCTTCCCCACCCAACACACTGGATGAGAGTGCTCCATTGGCGTCACATATGGAGGGGGGGACCCTTTTATCTCATCATGTAGTACTTTTCCTATTATTGCATTAAGGACATTACTTGTTTATTTTTTGTGGTGTGAGCGCCTTCTGGCCAATATCCCCTTCATGACTATATTTTATTATTTTTAGTTTTTGTTGATATTATTACTTTACTTTTTTTTTATATTATACTATTTGTTTCGGTTGAGTGAGTCTCTGGTATGTATTTTTTTATCTCTTAATTTTGTAACCCTCGATGAGTTTCTAAAATCATGAAATTCTTGATGTTTTCCTTGATAATGATTTGAGAGGTAATTGTGTTGAAGATCGATGTCTTGAACAGTACTCATTATGAGGGGGATGTAGAGTGTTGGTGTTTCGAGAATGAACATGTTATGGTTGAATTTTTCAGCGATCTCTTTGACCCTTTTGTTGACTATTTATGTTTTGATGTGAGTCTTTCAATGAACATTGCACATATAGTTTTCTTTTTGGGATATGCTAAATGAGAGTATTTCAAAGTGCCATGTGTGGTGAGGTTTCACTTGAAATCATGTGTCTGGACTCCTAGAATTTTTCTTATTAGTCAAATTAGTTGAATTTTGTGAATGTGAGGCGTGATCTTCAGCAATAGTTCAAATAGGAAACCAAATGGCCACAATTTTTTGTGACTACATTGTGAGAGTTTGCATCCATTCTGGCACCATTTGAGCCTAAATCCATTTATTGGCAATACCAAAAGAAAGCCTCTTGAACAAAATTTTCCCTACCTTCTCATCTAATATCCTTTTTGAAGCATTGTTATGTTTTGAAAACAAACAAACTTAGGAAAAAAACATGAGTTTTGGTCAAAAAGGAAGTCATAGTGAAAGCTGAGTGAAAGGCAAAGAAATATGACATCACATTCAACTTTGAAGTTTGTTACAAAAAGAAGGAAGCCCTTCTCATAAAAAATAGGTAGTCATTGTAATGAAAATGTTTTAGAAGAATTAAAATGAAAAAGAGAAGTGATGAAATAAAGGACCTTCCAAATGAATAGAGTGAAAAGTCAAAGTTTGAATTATTACATGAGAATAGAATGAAACATATTTGAATTAACGTGAAGATTATTGCAACAATGCTTTGAAATGGTGGTCACTGAGCCAACTTGACCATACATTAACTCTCAGCTCCACCAGAAGCGTAAAAGAACCTTGAGATCTTGCATGAACCATGTTGTATGATGATTGCAACATATGGGCAAACTTAGGAAACTAAGTTTACATGTGTTTCTCGTAGGAGAGAGTGAGATTTTCTTTGATTCCTTATATCTTTGTTGATTTTATTTGTTAGAGCATGGAATTTTTCTTGATATGAGGACACTTGAATGCATTTATTGAAACATCTTCTTGCATCATAAAAAAAAGCTAAAGTGAGATTGAGCTTGTGTTGAAAGAATCGAGAAATCATATGATTTTTTTATCATATTTGATTGTAACATGTTGTTGATTGCTAATCTAAAAAGGCAGGCACAATCTCACCCAAAGTGACAGTGCATAACACTTATCTCTATCGAATCACATCAGTGAAATCCATTGGAGAAAGCAATGCGCAGTATGAGAAGGGAAACCTTGTTGATCGTCTCCAAAAGTGCCGGTGCAAGGAGAAAAATTTAATTCTTGAAAGGTTAACCAAGGTGGTATTCTTCTATACACTGAATGTGAAACTCTAACTCAAATAAATAAGTCCACAGAGGTTCAAACACCTGAATCCTAGAGCATAGAAAGGTGAGATAAAGCACATGCGGTGATTCACCAAACAAGCTCGGTGATCCTGACTAATGTCGCCAAATGAGGTGTCCATAGGTTTTGTGGAAATTTTTTTTGGGGAACTCTAAACAAACCGAAGGATAGAAAATTTTTGAACTATATATAGAAAAAACACTTGATCTTTGTGTAGAACACTCTTTTAGCTCATGGGTTTTTTGAACTTAGATCTTGAATTGATAAATTTAAATTGAATACAATGTGGGTTTACTTGTAATTGTTTGATTTCATGTTACTCATGGCTTATGAAAGATATATTTTCTTTACTTTTGTGATGGGTGGATAAAACATCTATGGGTGAAATTATAGGGCTGGGTGTTTATTTCATGTAGTGTGTATTGTATTATTCTTTTTTCTGCTGTTGTTCATACATGAGTTTTGGCTAATTAGCATGGAGTTAATTTATAGGTTAAGGTTGCAAACTTAATTCCTACCTCCGATCTCTAGTGGATGCTCGTATGAGATTAATTGGAGTGGGTAATTAGTTAAATACTAGAAATTTAGGTTTGATCTCTGTAACTTATTTGAAAATAAAGGTTATGCGACATACCCTTGATATAACGTGGTTTCACTGTATTATTAATACTTTTTCCTTAAGTTTAGTGTGTCCAAAAGCCTTTTTATGCTAATTGTTATATAAGTTTCTCCTTATATGCAGGATATTTGTCCAAAGATGAATGTGGAGGTTTTCGAGCGAAGAAATGCAGAAGAGACCACCTACGGAGCTTGTGACGGTCCGTCATGCTCGTGACGGTCCGTAGGTGGAAGCGTAGTGTAGCTGCTGAAGGAAGATGGGGAAGTCTGACCAAGTGTGGGGTTACGGAAAGCGTGACGGACCGTCGTAGCCAACGGTCCGTCCTGCAGGTTCGTCATAAAGATCAGAGAAGTAGTCCCAGTACCCATATTCCAAGAGTTAAAGTGTTTTGGAACGGAGACCCTTGACGGACCGTTGTGCTTATGACGATCCCTCATACCTGCCGTCGAGGGTAATGGAGAGAGCTACAGAAGAAACTACACAAGTATGCGACGACGGAGTCCATTACGGTTCATCGTGACCACGACGATCCGTCGCGAGGTCCATCGACCCAGCCGCGTTTTGACAGATTTTGAGCAAATCGAGTCCTTATGTAATTAGGTTTTTTATTTTTTATAAATAGTTCAAAAAACCTCATTTTGGAGGTTAGACTCTGGATTATTTGGTTAGGCCTTTGATTATTTTTAGACTCCTGATCATTGTTAGACCCTTGAATATTGTGAGACTCTATATTATTTTTTAGACTCTTTGAGAGATTATTTATTATTTTGAGATTCTTGAATATTTTGAGACTTTTATCATTGATTGTTGGTGACTTTTGCTGATTAATCAAGTGAACTTTCGAATTTTACTCTTTCTCATCGAAGTAAGTGCATGAATTCTTATATCACATATTTGAATATTGTAATTATGACTATGGGTAACTAAACTCCACATTTAGGGTTGTGGGAACCATAGGAAAATAATGAGGTAAAACCTAACTAAAATAATAATTCTAGAATAGTGTCTTGCATGTATTGATAATTCTTTCGCTTAGAAGTTTTTTTAACGGATGACCAACGTTAGAACTCGCCTTAATGCTACTTGCCGGACCAAGGAGGTAGATAATAGAAAAAGAATTATCAACATAGATTTAGTGTACACTATCTAATAGGCTAGTGTCGGTTGGTACGAGGTAATAACTTAGTCAAATATCGATTACAATGCTTAATATG
The DNA here is from genome assembly GCA_032847665.1 of Solanum chilense. Lineage (NCBI taxonomy): Eukaryota > Viridiplantae > Streptophyta > Magnoliopsida > Solanales > Solanaceae > Solanum > Solanum chilense. The sequence goes on from CM064968.1 coordinate 15,910,471, forward strand.
AGGTAAAGGTAAGGGTTAGTATAGAACACACGTAGCCGGACCAAGGTGCGGAGTGGAATTTTCTAGATGTCGGACCAAGGATTTAGAGAATCATAACTTATCACTTTACATGCAAGATACTACGAAAGAATTGTTATAGTTAGAATTATCAAGTTAGGAACCTGTGGGGAACACTTAAGCCCTAGTTACTTTAATTAATTGATTAAGCTCCGAGATTTGAATATGTTAGTTGTTTACTTTAATTTAGTTGATTATTTTCATTAATTTATAAATAAAAAAACCCCCTTTTTTTTCTTTTGGTTTCTAAGGAAATAGTTGACTAATTAATAGTAATAATAGAATAAAGTTAAGTCTAAACTATTTTCCTCGTGGGATCGATCCCAACCTCATTAGTTGGGTTCTTTACTTAATGCGACTGATTTACTTCTTATTTGAGAAGTAAGTTTGAGTGTATCAGCTATCACCTTTTTTACTGAAAAATTCTTCAAAAATTTACCATCTCTTCCTTTCACTCTATTCTACCAAAATCAACAAACCATTCATCTTTATCCATAGTCAAACTCAGTATATCTAACGAAAACCAAATATGAATCTTAATTTTTTTTAGATTTACGAAGTTTCAGTCATCCCCATGACATGTCCATTAATTATATATGCATAGCTCTTCAAAGTCTATCCATTGATATAAATTTTATGTCAGAGAATCGTCAAAAAATTTCAAGCAAAATTTTTCGGCGACCCCCATTCACCCGAAATTTGTGTCAATCTTTTGCCCCTCTAAGACTCTATCCAAATTCGTCATTATCATTTTCTTTTAACCATATAAGTCTTTTTGGTGTGGTATTTTGTATTGTTTTGTGAGTGTCTTTAAGTTTACCAGTTATTGTTTGAAGTTTATTTTATTTATTTTTTAATTTTGTTTTTACTTTTTTATTTTCATCCTTAATTTGTTGCGTTTAATCTTCAAAATATTTTCAAACCTGTGGGGAACACGTAAACCCTAGTTGCTTTCATTAATTGATTAAAATCAAACATTTGAAGCTGTTAGTTGTCTCTTTCAATTTCGCTAGTTATTTTCATTTATTTAGAACTAGAAACCCCCCCTTTTATCATTTTTGCTTTCCAAGGAAATAATTGATTGAACAATAGTAATAATAGATTGAAGTTAAGTCAAACTATTTTCCTCGTGGGAACAATCCCAACCTCACTAGTTGGGTTATTTACTTGACACGACCGCTTTACTTCTTATTTGATAAGTAAGTTTGAGCGTATCAAATTTCGGCACCGCTAGTGGGGAAAGTAGCTTTTAGATTAACTTAAACTTATTACTATAGATTAGTTGATATTTTTTTGATTTTAATTTGTTTTATTGTTTTTGATTCTTGCAGAACCATCCTCCTTGTATGCCAAATACACGGAGAGGAAGAGAACCCTTGTTTCTCTACGATCACGAATTAGAGCAGACGGGGGGTTTCCGACCGAGTGCCCAAGGCTCAAATCAGGGCGCCAAGGTTAAGTGAACCAAGGTCGGATCTATGGTAACTATAACCATGAGGGTCATTATGTCCGAGATGGAAACTACAACCGCGACAACAACTTCAACATGGATAACTACGGTAACAGAAATGATAGGAATGGGACCTATGTCCCTCCCAAAAATCGTGATGTTACTCCTAGGGATGGTGGAGATAGTATGGCGCGAGTTAAGGATATGTTGCACAAAATGATGAGGAGGTTCGATGCTAGTGATGAGCACATTAAAGCGTTAAGGAGTGATTCAGCGGGTATTGGGCAAAAAGTTGATACACATGCAATATCCATTAAGCAGATCGAGTTGCAAATGGCCTAATTATCTGCGACTGTGAACACTCAGCAACCAGGTACTCTTCCTAGCAACACTGTCCAAAATCCGAAAAATGATGCACACTGTATGGAAATCACTACTCGGGGTGGTAAGCAAACCATTGACCCACCTATGCCGTCTAATGAGGAAAAGGTGAGAAAGGATAATGATAAGGTTGTAAAGGGTAGTGGTGAAACAGAAGATAGCACTGAAAAAGATGTAGAAGTCCCTGTGAAGGTAATTCCCATGCCTAGACCACCACCACCCTTCGCTCATAGATTAGTGAAAAAGACCGAGGATGGTAAATATCGGTGTTTTATAACAATGCTGAACCAACTTTCTATCAATATCTCTTTGGTGGAAGCCCTAGAACAAATGCCCGGTTATGCCAAGTTTATGAAAGATCTGGTTACAAAGAAAAGATCGGTCACTTTCGAGGATAATGATAGAATGCATCATTGTAGTGCTATTACTACAAGATCTCCCGTACAAAAGAAAGAAGATCTGGGTGCGTTCACTATTCCTTGTACAGTTGGGTCATTACATATTGCGAAAGCATTATGTGATATGGGGGCAAGCATAAATCTCATGCCCCTCTTGATTTACAAGAAGTTGGGTTTGCGTGACCCAAAACCCACTGCGATGCGACTACTGATGGCTGATCGAGTAGTGAAAAGTCCTATAGGGATACTCCACGATGTGCTAGTAAAAGTGGAGTGGTTCATATTTCTGGCAGATTTTGTTATTCTTGATTTTGAAGTCGATTATGAAGTGGCTATTATTCTTGGGAGTCCATTCCTTGCTACATGTAGAGGCTTAGTTGATATGAAAAAGGGGCAGATAAAATTTTGGTTGAACAATGAAGAAGCGACCTTCAACATTTGTAGGTCCATGAGGCAGAGTGGTGAGCTCCAATCGGTATCTGCCATATCCCAAAAAGAAAAGATGAAGAAGGAGAATGAACAAAAAAGTGAAAAACAAGAGTTTATGGTTGGGGATTTGGTGCTTTTAGACAGTTCTATGTTGCCTTGGCTTCCGGTCAAGCTCAAGTCCAAACGGGCTGGCCCTTACTTGATTACCCAAGTATTCCCTCATGGAGCAGTTGAGTTAAAAACCAAGGAGGGAGTGCGGTTTAAGGTTAATAGAGAACGAATAAAACTCTATTTTTGGCATACTGCATCGTTGAATGAAGCGATAGAAGCATACCATCTTGATGAATACTGAGTAATCAAGTGTCCTCAGTCGTGCCGCGACATTAAATCAGGCGCTTGTTTGGAGGCAACCAATACTTATAGTTTTTTTTTCTTTTTAGTAATGGTAGCATTTTGTACTAATAAGTTTTAAATTTTCAGGCACATCACTAGGAAATTCTGCAGAAAATTATACTGCAGCAGTCACTAACGGGTACAGTGACGGACCGTTGCTCCTGTGACGGACCGTCGCACGAATCCGTTTTGCCACGTACGTCTTTATGTTATCTTCAAACTAGGGCACACGCGATGGAACCAATGACGTACAGTCACAACGGAGACGGACCGTCGTCGTGGAATCGTCGAGTCATTAATGAAGCGTACCCGACCCGACCCGGCTGGGTTTTTAAAAAAAATTCATCATTTAAAATCCCCACCCCTTCATTTCACCCCATTGTTTAACTCTTTCTCCCATTTCCCTCCCTTTTCAACTTTCAAAGATCATACCCCTCTCTCTTACAACCAATGATTTTCCCCAAATTCTCCAAATTCCTAAAATTCATCATCTACTAGTCGGAGCTGCTGCTGTGGGTGTCTACTTGATCACCAAGTACCTTTCCCTCTTGTTTTTCCCAAATTCTCAGGTATGTGTCTCTAATTTCTACTCATTTATATTGTATTTTTGTTTATCAATTAGTATTAGACTAGTTCTTCTTGATATGTTCATTCTTTAATAAAATTCTGTCTGGCCTAGGTTAAAAATCCTCGAAATTGCCGTGTTAAAACCCTAGAAATAGGTGCCTTAGCATTGCTAGTTTACTAGGTATTTGGGTTATACAAATGTAAGTTAAAACACTACCCATTCTACTTGGGTCATAAGGGATGACAGGGGCATCCCTAGTTCTGTCACTTAGTTACAGAACGAGACCCTGATGACGGACCATCGTACCCACGACGGATCGTCATTGGGTCCGTTCCAACAACCCTTACACCCCACTTTCCAATTTTCTCTAAGTGTCCACAACGGACACATGCGATGGACCGTCGTTCCCACGACTGTCCGTCTTGCACAACCGTTCTGGTTGTCAGAGACCCTATTCCTACGGCTCTCTCATTTTTTTCAAGTGTCCTCCAACGGACACATGCGATGGACCGTCATTCCCACGACGGTCCGTCCTGCACAACTCTTCTGGTTGTCAAAGACCCTATTCCTAAGGGTCTCTCACTTTTTCTAAGTGTCCTTCAACGGACAACTACGATGGACTATCGTACCCACGACGGTCCGTCCTGCATGAAAGTTATGCTGGTCAAAGACCCCTCTCATAAGGGTCTCCATATTTTTTTCAAGTGTCCTCTGACGGACACCTACGATGGACCGTCGTACTTGTGACGGTCTGTCCTGTATACACCGTCATACTTGTCAGAGACTCTCCTTCAGGGTTCTCCATATAAACATAGTCTAAGTAAGACACGATGGACCCCGTGATAGTCCGTCATACTCACGACAAGACATCACCTGGTCCGTTGTGTTTCACTATTACTATAGCAGTGTCATTACATTTTCACTTTTTATTTTATTATGTGTGGGTTTGCTTGTCTTGTTTGCTCCTTCTAGTACTAATATTCATCCTTTACAGGTTCTATCTATCATGGCATCAAAACAAGATCGAGTCTACGCACACGGGCGATTGAAATAGGTCGCACCGTCTGCCCGCCTGGTCATTGGCTCGGATGATGAGCGTAACCCCGAGTACGTGCCCCCAAGCACTTCCACCCCATCCCGTGCTGCACGTGCTACCAGAGCCACACCCCAAAAAGGTGGCGTCCGGCGTAGTCACTGCCTCCCAGTCTGATGAGGAGCGCACACTGACCGGCACACCTTTTGGGTCAACCACTAATGAAGAAGGAGCGTCTGGCTCCTTAGGAGTTTCGTGGTCGGAGGAAGCCTCCGGATCTGCTGAGGTTCCCGCACCCGCCACTGCTGCAGAGTCTGCCTTGTCTGATGAGGCTTACAGTTCGGAATCCACACCCGATTCACCAAATCGTGCTCTCACCCCGGTGACCGACCAGCCCAACAGGTGGTGTGCCGACGGGCAGTATCAATTCTATTCCGATGCAAAGTTCTTGAATGAAAAAAGAGTCATGACTCGGACACTTACATTGGAGTGACGAGTCCTTACGAGAAGTCTCCCAACGATGCCTGAGATCCACAATCTCTTCACCAGACATCGACTGGTGTGGACAGCGCATCCGTTGGGACGTTATAGTAAAGAGTTGGTCCGAGAGTTTTACACATCCTACGTAGCGACTCTATGATCATAGATTGATAGGCGGGCTGCCCGCGCCAAACAGGCCCCACTGGAGCAGGTCCGAGAACATGGCGTTCAGGTTGATATCTCCCTGCCTGCCATCCGCTGGTTACTATACGGCGAGAATGTTGATGCTAATCAGACCCCTCTCACTGTCGAGTTTGACTACCGATGGCAGATTGTTAGAGATGGCCAATTCTGTGTGAGCCATCGTTGAGAGAGACCACCAAGAGGTCGATGGACCTACACTTGTTCGTTGATGGCGAGGGTGCCGACTTGGTGACCGAGCCGAAGGGGGACATCAAGAAGGACAACCTGACTTTCACGGTGAAGTTTTTGTGGTTAATTGTCCGCCACTGCCTTTCCCCCACAACCACTGATAATATCGTCACATAGGATCGAACTGTACTGATGGTGGAGATGATAGCCGGGTTTGAGGTGGATTTTGCGTGGCTTCTACAGGCGGTCATGCACGAGAAGGCTTTTAAGGTCACAACTACTTACCCTTTCCCGTGCATGATATTTTCTCTATGAAGGTCTGCAAATGTATGCCTATATGGAACGTTGATCAGCTCAAGACCCCTCTGGGCACTATTGATATCGGCCTCATCAGGGATGAGGCCAATGAGTTGGCTCCACACAGAGGGCCCCGTCCAGAGTTGACTCCACTTGGTGACAATCTGACTGATACGGTAGCACAAGCCAGCACGGTTACGCAGGCGGCTTCCACTGACACTACCCCAGTCGAGTCTATCCCGGGTAGTAGCACTTCCCCGAGCTCCTCTCGCTCAGCCCCTTTACCCGCTCTGGTCCCGCTTGCTAGGGTCAAGAAATTAGAGGCGCAAATGGCTACACTTCTACATCATATCAAGCCTTGGATGCAAAGGTCTATTGCCAAGGCAGAAGAGAGCATGGAGGGGAGAATGGTCCATAACATAGAGCGGAAGATCGCTAAGGTTCATCAGTGCTTGGACATTTTTTGAGTTGCGGGTGCTAGCCCGTCCAGCCCCTCCGGTGGATGTGTCGACCCTTCAGGCTGCGGTCGACAGTCTTTGCGCAGATATTGATATGATCTTAGAGTCTAGGGTGCCTGATTCTAAGGCCCCTTCTGCAGAGCCTGCTGAAGACACAGTGATGGCGGCCCTATTTTCCAAATCAGAGATTCTACCACCTCCACCTCGAAAGCATGCCAAGAGGCGTAGGGGTCGAGAGGAGGATGAGGCGCGACCACGGAAGAAGGAGAGTCATGAGATGGAGGCTGCGAGGAGAACCTCGCTCGCTGATGAGGAGGCGCGTCAGATGAGAGCAGGAGAGTTAACTGCTGGGGCGTCTAGCTCCAGAACTGTGGAGATAGCGGGAGGCACTGCTGATAGTGATGTTGATGCTGAGGACACCGCTGAGGGTGTCTAGATTACAGAGGTAGTGGTTTCCGAGGAACCGGACCCACCAGCTTGTCGATCGTCGGCGCTTTGTGACCCAGGTTTGCTTCACCTACCACTCTGGTATTTCAATTTTTTTATGCATTGGGGACAATTGCATCTATTTTTGTTGGGGGTGGGGTAAAACTGAAAGTGAGTGCTAGGGTGAAGTCTGATTAGCCCAATTCACTATCCTCTTTTGGGGTTTTCTTGCCTGTGTTCTTTTTCCCCAAGAGACTGATTACTTTTTCTGTTGAACCGGCATGTCTAAATCTTGTGTACATAGTTTAATTCTGAAGCATGATGGCTAAAATGATATCCTAATAAAATGGAAAATGATGCATGACTAGGCATAGTAATTGATAAATGTGTGGCTCTAAGCATGACATATTGTTACACCACTGCATGACCCTAAGTCTAAAATTCGAACTAGGTGTCTGATAATATGGAAGAGTAATGAGATGTCATGTGAGTGTGAGGAAGATTTGGAAAGTCCACTATTTGTACTGAGCTAGAAATTGCCTGGTTAGTCCTGCTAAAAGTAAGTTGTAATAGACAATTAGGAAAGGATCATGGGTCATTATTTAATATAGCCCATTGTTTAGCCTAAATAAAAGAAAACCAAATGAAATTTATCCTTCTTTGATCCTAATGATTTGAGCATAAATTAGACCTTTCTTTTTCACCCCAACTGATCTTTTCTGGGAATAATGTGTTGGCCCTGGTCCCTCCTTAGACATGTGCACCTCAGCTTATGCCAAAAGCATAAGTTGAGGGTGGCTAATGCAGTAAACAACCTTTTAATGGCCCTGAGCCAACTTTGGGTATTGTGTACTTTGACTCATGGCAAAGCCATGGTTGAGGGTGGCTATTATGAGGAATGCTCTGGAAAGTGGGGTTGAAAGAACAAAGAGAGAGAAAGAACAAAAGTATAGTGACTCAAGAATTAGTTGAAAGAAAAGTAAAAAAAAATATACAAGAAACACAAGCAAGAAAAGAAGAGAGTCACTTACACAAATGAACAAAAAAGGGAAAATAGCAAGGTGAAAGAATATGGGAAACTGGGAAAAATAAAATGATAGAAAATGGAATGTTTAGCCGATATGTCAAGGAGGGAAAAAAGTCACTAAAGTATACCTAGATATACCCTACCTGACCCTGAGCCTATATTAAAAGCTAAAAAAGTCCTATCGTGATCCTAAGTGTTGTATAGCGAACTTAAAGCAGTGAAAATAAGGGCAAGCTTATGGCAATACGTATGAATGAGTGTGAATTTGTTCTGAGAGTGAGTGTTGAAAAGTAATCTTTATACTCAAACTAAAATCATTGTGTGAAAGATAAGGATTTTGTTTTAAAGTAAGGACACTGGTTGCAATACCGGAAATATTAGCACCTCGGTCAGAAATTGAAGAGGATAAGTGTTAGTGCATGGTCAGTCTATGTCATGGTCTGATTCCACATAATTCAAGCCTAATAGTGATAGCATGCATAAATATGATGAGATTAATCGGTATTGACTGCCAAATAATTGCAAAGGATAAAACATGGATACTATTATACAAAGATTTTGTATTGAGTCATAGTGTGTCGCTTGAGGACAAACAATGAATTTATGTTGAGGGTGTTGATATACCGTGGTGTCACGGAATTATTAATAATTTTTCCATAAGTTTAGTGTGTCCAAAAGCTTTTCTGTGCTAATTTTTATATAAGTTTCTTCTAATTTGCAGGAAATCTGTCCAAAGATGAATGCGGAGGTTTTTGAGCGAAGAAATGCAGAAGAGACCACCTACAGAGATTGTGACGGTCCGTCATGCTCGTGACGGTCCGTAGGTGGCAATGTAGTGCAGCTGCTGAAGGAAGATAGGGAAGTCTGACCAAGTGTGGGGTTACGGAAAGCGTGGCGGACCATCGTAGCCATGACGGTCCGTCCAGCAGGTTCGTCATGAAGATCAGAGAAGTAGTCCCAATAGCCATATTCCAAGAGTTCAAGTGTTTTGGAACGGAGACCCTCGACGGACCGTTGTGCCTGTGACGATCCGTCATAACTGACGTTGAGGGTAATGGAGAGAGCCGCAGAAGAAACTGACAAGTATGGGACGACGGAGTCCATTACGATCCGTCGCGAGGTCCGTCGAGCCAGCCGCGTTTTGACAGATTTCCAACAAATAGAGTCCTTATGTAATTAGGTTTTTTATTTTTATAAATAGTTTTAAAAACCTCGTTTTGGAGGTTTGACTCTGGATTATTTGGTTAGGCCTTTGATTATTGTTAGACTCTTGATCATTGTTAGACCCTTGAATATTGTGAGACTCTTGATTATTTTTAGACTCTTTGAGAGATTATTGATTATTTTGAGATTCTTGAATATTTTGAGACTTTTATCATTATTGTTGGTGACTTTTTCTGATTAATCAAGTGAACTTTTGGATTTTACTCTTTCTCATCGAAGTAAGTGCATGAATTCTTATATCACATATTTGAATATTGTAATTATGACTATGGGTTACTAAACTCCATAGTTAGGTTTGTGGGAACCATAGGCAAATAATGAGGTAAAACCTAACTAAAATAACAATTCTAGAATAGTGTCTTGCATGTATTGATAATTCTTTCACTTATAAGTCTTTTTAACGGATGGCCAACGTTAGAACTCGCCTTAATACTACTTGCCGGACCAAGGAGGTAGATAACAGGAAAAGAATTAGTAACGTAGATTTAGTGTATACTATCTAATAGGATAGTATTGATTGGTATGAGGTAATAACTTAGTCAAATATCGAATACGATGCTCAATATGAGGTAAAGATAAGGGTTAGTATAGCAACACACGTAGCCGAACCAAGGTGCGGAGTAAAATTTTCTAGATGCCGGACCAAGGATTTAGAAATACATAACTTATCACTTTGCATGCAAGATACTAGGAAAGAATTGTTATAGTTAGTGGGGAACACGTAAACCCTAGTTACTTTTATTACTTGATTAAACTCCAATATTTGAAGCTGTTAGTTGTCTCTTTCAATTTAGCTAGTTATTTTCATTTATTTAGATATAGAAACCCCCCCTTTTATCATTTTTGCTTTCCAAGGAAATAATTAACTGAACAATAGTAATAAAAGATTGAAGTTAAGTCTAAACTATTTTCCTCGTGGGAACGATCCCAACCTCACTAGGTGGGTTATTTACTTGACACGACCGCTTTACTTCTTATTTGAGAAGTAAGTTTGAGCGTATCAACCCTTTTTCTCTGTATCTACATTGAAAGAAAGAATATAGTAAGGTCATAGGTTGTTTAGTTTGACATTTAGATGAGACTAAAAAGAGATTGTTTTCATTAATTATTTGAAATGGAAAGATGATTAGCGTCACAGAAGGTGACCTAGCCTATTCATGAATGATCATCACTATAGAGCAACACAATTATCTCGATATGACATCGATTTCCAACACCCACACCCCTAAATTTCTTCTTAAATCTTGAAATCTCTAAAGTTTTAATTTAATTGTGATAATTGAAAAGGAAATTCTATTGTATTGGTGAGATGATCCACCCTGTTGTTCTTAGTATTACAACTGAGCAATTTTAAAATTCAAGTTTCTTAATAAGAATTCTCTACTACGTACAATTCCCTATGGGATTCGACCTCAACTCTTTCTTGGATTTTTATTGAAAATGATCAATGTCCCTTTAATTTGTTATATGAAAAACATTTCAGTGGTCATCATACGATGACATCTAGAGTATTGGACTTCACTACAGTTAATCCCCTAGAGTTTTATGGTTCAATGGTTGAAGAAGATGCGCAAGAGTTTATTGACAAAGTGTATAAGGTTCTGATGGTCATGGGAGTGACTCCGGTGGAAAAGGTGGAATCGTCCGCTTATCAACATAGTGTTTTTGCTCAAATTTTGTTCAATAAATTGATGGAAGAGTGAACGGTTGATGTAACTCCTTTTGATTTTGAATAATTTAAGGTTGTTTTCCTCGATAGGTTCTTTCCCCTTGAGATGAGGAAGTGAAAGGTACTTGACTTCATCAACCGTCGTCTCGATCTTCTATACTATTGTTGCCTATCCTAGGGCAAGGTTGAGTTAATTTGTTTTGGGAGTGTACAAAAGGGAGGTTAAGAAACGTCTGACGTCATGCTTATTTGTTATGGATATTTTTTGTCTTATGGATAATTCTCAATGATTACGCTCAACTACACCTTTTTTAATTCAAAGTGTAGGAGGCCTCTAATAAGTATAAATGCAATGATGAGTAGGGGTCAATCCAACAAGGAGTGATACAATAAAGAATTCAATTAAGAAGTGTAGAAGTGCTCTAATCTTTTGTAGAAGTAAGAGAATACACAACATAAAGTTAATCAATGAGATAAAATTATTAATATCAAAGGGTGAATTTAGTAACTAATTGTTACCGGAAACGAATAACACATATTTTGATCAAGTAAAAATATGTCATTAGGGCTGTGTGAGCAATCAACTAAACATTTCTCCTAATGGATAATTAACAATTTCATCAAAATTGTTGACTCTGAATGGGTAAGATTGGTTGTAGCTATAATAACAATTTTTGAATTGGTTATTATGCTTTAAGTGAGTTTTTTCAAAAATCTACAAGGTTAGAATTAAGAAAAAACCCAATTCCTTAACACAACCCAATTCACTAATCTAGGTAGTAAAGACGTATGAAAATATGATTATCAATCATTTACTCGACTCTAAACCACTTCCGCAAGCGAGCATCGAAAACTGAATTAGAACTAATTTTTGCAACTTCAATTCATGAATTGAAATATGAATAAATATTTGAACCCATTTTAAAAAAATTATTAGAATTAGCTATTAATCAATACATATAAGCTAATACGCAGTCGATTACATAGTCACACCCTTAAGGAAAGAGGTTTAGACACATAACGAAAAGCAAGAAATAATTAAAAAAATAATGTTCCACCGAATTGATAAAATTATGACTAAAATCTTAAGTCCTTAGTGTCTAGGCTAGAAAACCTCTATAATTTTGTTCAATATTGTCAAAGTATGTAAAAATATCTCCAAATTTGTGTTGAACATATTTTCTCTGTCCAAAAATTAATTTATATGTTTCCAAAAATTTCCTGATGTTTCAGAAAACAAGCTGACTCGGGGAAGTAAGACGGCATCGTCAAATGATCTGCGATCCACCGTCAAGTTCCCTCTCTCACCTTTTGGCGTTACTTTTACACTCAATTGCTTTGTAAACTTAGGCGAGCTAAGTGCTGCTTGTTAGTTAATTCGGCGCGCAATCGGAATGGCTTTTTAGTCTACGAGTTGGTTTAGTTCATGGGCTCTTTCGCTGGAAAGTTTGGTGAGATGTAGGCTTACACAGCGAGTTTTCGAGTAGTTTTTGTGAGCTCCAACTTTATTTTCGTTATATTTTCCAACTTCACTCCTTTTCGCAATGTTATGTCCTTTCCTTGTTCTTAAGCATTCATTACTGCAACTAAACACTTTGACATCTGCTATGAACACAAAATGGGCATTGAGTATACTAATTCATTGAATTAAAATCCATAAATAAGTCAAAATTTCTGAATCATCACTCTACACATCGAAGAGGACAAACATACGATAAATTCTAGGAACAAAAAGAAGGCCAAGACCAATTATGGTGACTTTTCACATTTAAGGTTTGATGCAACTTATTATTCTAGATTACATAAAAGGTTTTTAGTTCAAGATTTCTCTAATTCTCAAGTTTCAAAGTTCAACAAAGATAATGGTGTATAACCCTGAAACTTAACAAGAAAATAATGTTTGATCTTCTTTGTGTACTTTTTTAAAGTGTTAAAATAAGCATATAGTCAGTAACTTGCTACTAATGGAAGAGATGGTAGGCAAGTTTTTTCTAGTGGTTCCTGTTCAAGTACTCCAAAGGAAAATATATTCTATGTACTTCAAACTCAAGATGATCAAGAGGGTTGGTTACACGTATGTAGAAATTAATTCATCTAGATGTTTATGCTTTGCTTATCCTGGTGCTTCCTTTTCTTTTTGTGACTCCTTAAGTGGCCATAAGATTTGATGTTTTGTCATATGTGTTGGTAAACCCTTTCCCTCTCTTCTCTTTAAGTCTGTGAATCTACTGTGGCATAGAGAGTGTTTAGAAATTTTTCGTCTCCTTATCACATACAGTAACTTATGGTTATATTGTCTCTTAAATGTTGAATTTTGATGTTATTCTTTGTATGGATTGAATCCATTCTTTTTATTCTTCATTTGAATATAAAACTCGAGTGGTCAAGTTTCAGTTTCTTAATTAGCGCTTCCAAAATTTGAATTATGGAAATTCTATACCTAAGGGTCAATGTTTCTTGCCTTGGAGCTAGCAAAATATTTTATAAAGGTTGAATATCATCTTTTTTGGTTAAGAGATACAAATTCTGAAACCCATATTCTTGGGTTAGTCCCCGTTGTAAATAAGTTTCTAGAAGTCTCTGCCAATGTTCTACTCGGTCTTCTTCCTGAAAGGGAAATAGACTTCGGTATCGAAGTTCTCCAAGATATTTAACTTATATCTATTCCTCCTTATCATATGGATCCTTTAGAACTCAAAGACTTAAAGGAGAATTTGAATGAATTTTTTGGATAAGGGTTTTGTATAACCGAGTATCTCACCATGGGGTATTCTCGTTTTGTTTGTCTGTAAGGAAAAAGGGTTCACTTCACATCTGTATTGACAACCGAAAATGAAACATGGTTAACATTAAGAATAAGTATAATCTCCCAAGAATTGATGATTTGTTTGACCATCTCAAAGGAGAAATTTTCTTTTCTATGATAGACCTCTAATCTTGTTTTAACCAATTCAAAGGAAAAAATTAACATTCAAAAGATGCATTAAACTCGTTGTGTTAGTTAAGAGATTTTTGTAATGTTATTTCGTATGACTAATGCTCAGTACATTCATCAACTTAATGAATAGAGCATGTAGACAATATCTTGATATGTTTTGGATTATTTTATCGATGAAATTTTGATTTACTTAACGAGTGAGGATGAACATACCAATCATTGGAGGATTGTTTTACAAGTCCTCAATGATTTACAACTATTTTCAAAATTTAGTAAGTGAGAGTTTTAGTTGAGATATGTGGCTTTTGTTGGTAGCGATATTCGGTAAAGGTATTAAGGTAGATACATAGAAGATTAATATTTGACTTAGATCTCTATCGCTTCAAATATTTGAAGTTTTTCGGGCTTGGCCGGATATGAAGATGGTTTGTCGAAGGGGTTTCTTCAATTGCTTCTCCATTGAATACATTGACCACAAAAAAGGTTGAGTTCTTATGGTCGTAAGCTTGTGAGAAGAGTTTCCAAGAGTTGAAGGATAGGATCACTTCGATTCCTATTTTTACCTCAGCGGAAGGATCAAATGTTTTCGTAGTTTTTTTGAGGTTTCAAAGATTGGTATTGGTTGTGTTTTGATGCAACTTGAGAAAGTTATTTCTTATGCTTCAAGGAAATTTAATATTTTTTAAAATAGTATATCCTATGCATGATTTTGGAACTAGCAGTTGTTGTTTTTGACTTAAAGGTTTTGAGGAATTATCTCCATATTTAGTGTCCATGTTGATGTCTTAATTAAAAACAAAGGTTTTCAGTAGTTTTTCAACAAAAAGATCTAAATATTCGGTAACATTGACGGCTAGAACTCTTGAAAAACTATGACGTAAGTATCCTTTATCACCCGGGCATAGTTAATATTGTGGTGGATGCCTTGAGTCGATTTTTGATGAGTAATATTGCACATGTTGAGAATGGAAAGAAATAATTGGTTCATGATGTTCAAACACTAGATCAAAAAGGTATTAATTTAGTAGACTATGAAAAGGGTGGTATTCTTCTTCAAAATAGTTCAACATCGTGATTTTATCGAATATGAAAGCCAGGAAAAGTCTTGATCCTATTTAGGGTGAGTTAAAGGAATAAATTCTTAAAAAGTTCAATGAGGAATTCTCCCAAAGGAAAGATGTTGTGCTTTGATATTAAGGACATTTGTGTATTCTCAATTTTTATGATTTGACAGAACAAATTTTATTTGAAGACCATAGTTCATTCAATTAACCCATGAACCACCAAGATATACCATTACTTGCGGGAGTCCTATTAGTGGAATGGAATGAAAAAGAATATTGAAACATTTGTGGCTAAGTGTCCCAACTGACAATAAGTGAATGTTGAGCATCAAAAGCAGGGGTATTGTCCTGTGATATTAGTATTCCTACATAAATTTGGTAGGACTTTTAAATGGACTTTATTTTTGGTCTGCACTCGATGGCAAAATGAACCGAACTTAGTTATGGTGGATCGTAGGAGGAAGTCATCTCATGTCATTATCGTCAAAGTTTCTTATTCGGCGGAATATTTTTGTAAGTTGTATCTAATCGATATTTAGGTTTCATGGAGTTTCTCTGATGTGTGGTGGTCACACAGTGTTTTCAATGCATTTTGCTTAAGAGTTGTTTTTGTCTAGAGACTTTTTGTAGGAGTTCAACAAGTTTTGTGTCTTGTTTTGCAGAAAAGATGTCCATGTTGAGACGTATAAGGCAGTTGGGAAAAAGTGCAGATTGCAACCTATGAAGTCCATCGATGGTCCGTCATATCATTGACGGACCGTATGTGATGACTATTGATAGACACTTCAGGCTAAGGGAGAAGATCAGTAAAATCTGACCAAGTGTGGAGCTACGAGTATAAATGATGGTCCGTCCAGTACCTGACTTTTAAAGATTACAAGTTTGGAACAACGGTGGAGCACTAACCAAATATAAGGGGATTAACGGACTGTACTGCTGGTCCGTCTTTTGATTCATAGAAGGTGCTATCCGGTGAAGAAAAATAATTCCAAGTGTGGACTGACGGAGGCAGTAGACGATCCGTCGCTGAAGTCGTAGATTGAAGCCGCGTAAGCTACTTCATGAAAGTTCATCTCACGAAAACACCATTTCGCACCTAAGGTATTTCGACATCCCTTGACTTTGAAATCTCGTCCATAACTGAAATTGCCTACTAAAAATTATGTTGTTATGTCCCTCGGATTGATTGAATGTGGTTCTGTAGCCTATTAAGTTTGTCTAAAAAGTGGGCGTCTCTGTCTATCTAAAAACTCCGACTTAGAGTTCTTTTGTGACTGAATTGGGTTAATAATTATACGAAATTGTAACCCTAGGAATAACAAACTCGTCGTTAATGTGTTAAGAATGAATGTCTAAAACATGATTGTGTAAATAGGAGTAACTAAAGGAACTAAAAGTTGGAACTTTCAAAATGCCAGAATTCTATCCCAAACCAAAATACAAGACCGTGTCTACACACTGTCGATTGATCAACGGGCTATCGATTGACTCCGTGACTAAAATACGCTGAAAATGCCTATGTTTAAAATGACGAAATTGGACTACGCTCCGTAGATTGATCAACAAACCGTGCTGCACATCCGTTGTTTCCATCAGAATAATGTAACGACCTGTTTAGTCATTTTGAGCAGCAGATTTTATTTCTGGAAAAACTGTCTTGGTCGACGGATCCCACGATGGAACGTCATGGGAACGACGGACCGTCGAGGGGGTCTCATTCCAAAACACTTAGAATTCTGAAATTTGGGTACTGAAATCGACTCTCTGAACTTCGTGACGGAATGGCAGGACGGACCGTCATAGGCACGACGGACTGTCACAAATCTTTCCACAGAATTAACTCTCTGAACTTTGTGACGGACCTGCAGGACGGACCGTCACAGGTTGCGTAACCCAGACTGGGTCGGATTTCTATTAAAAGTTTTAAGGGGCGTTTTAGACCATTCATGCTTATAATTATAAAGATAGTGGATTAATGTTACTAATTCAATTACTTGGGGGTTAAAGGAGATAACCTTGAAATAATTAGTGGGTTATTTTTATCATCTTTTATACTTAATTATATGACAATTAAGGTAAAAGAAAAAGGGTTTGAATTGGAAAAACAGAAAGAACAGAGAGAACAAGCGATAGAGAGAGACGAACGAAGAGGGAAACAAAGCTTTGGGGAATTTGCTTGCTTGATCACGAATCTTCGGTGGAGGTAGATTATGGTTTATGCTATTCGTAGTAAACTCTTAATAGCGAATGATATGTGTTGGGTGGTATTATAAAACCTTCTATATACTTAATTGTGTGCTTACATGATGTGATTATATAATTGTGATGAATTAGCATGATGAGGCTATTGAATCTTGAATCCTAAACTTACTTTGTTAATGATGATGCCGTGGTATAAAAGAAGGCTTGATGAACTAAAGTAATGAAATTAGAGGATTGGGTGTCACGTTCCGACACCAGGATAGTAATAGAGGATCAGGTGTCACATTCTGACACCAGGATAGTATATGGATCGAAGTGTCACGTTCCGGCACCAGGATAGTATATGGATCGGAGTGTCATGTTCCGACACCAGGATAGTATATGGATCGGAGTGTCACGTTCCGACACCAGGATAGTATATGGATCGAGTGTCACGTTCCGGCACCAGGATAGTATATGGATCGGAGTGTCACGTTCCGACACCAGGATTGTATATGGATCGGAGTGTCACGTTCCGACACCAGGATAGTAGTAGTGGAGCGGAGTGTCACTTACCGACACAAGAGGAATAAAGATAATGAATCTTGAATTATGATAATATACTAAATTGTAAAGAACTAATTCCCAAATGAGTATGATGGGGAGGCTTGAGTCCTCATTGATGTGCTTGGTGTTGTGACCAAGGGTTATGGTAATTGTTAATGTCGCCTGTTAAGAATATTAGTTGATTTTATGTTATTATCTGATATATACTGTTTTATATTTTGAGTTGGCCGATTATACCTACTTAGTACTTGTGCCTTGTATTGACCCCTACTTGTATTTGTTTTTCTTTGTTAATTGTGGAGTGCAGCAAACGTGCCACCGTCTTCAACTCAACCGCAACTCTAGCCAGTCTTCATCAAGCCAGATTTCAGGGTGAGCTATTGCTTCTAGCTTGGACTGGATCTTTCTCTTCATGTCTTGATGCCTTGAAATTCCGGCATGGACTAGCTTTTTATTTATTTTAGCTTCTTAGATACTCTTAGATTTAGTAATTTGAGGATAGATGTTCTTGTGGTGATGACTTCCAGATTTTGGGGATAATGATTGATAAATTTTAGATGTTATTTGATTGTTTTCGTTAATGAGTTTTAAGTCTTCCGCATTGTATTTTGTTAATTATGGTTGAAATGTTGGGGTTTAGATTGGTTGGTTCGCTCACATAGTAGGATAAGCATGGGTGCCATTCGCGGCTCGTTTTGGGTCGTGACAAACTTGGTATCAGAGCATTAGGTTCGTTGGTCTCACCACACAAGAACGAGTCTAGTAGTGTCTTAAGGAACAGTAGGGGGACGCCTTTACTTTTCCTTGAGAGGCTATAAGACTTTAGGAAAATTCCATTCTTTATTTCTTTCTTTCGTGCTACTACATGGATCCATTTGGTATCTAGGTGATACAAATTGGTATCTGACCATCTTCACTCTATTTCGCAGATGGTTAGAACTAGAGCAACAACGGCGCCAACACCAACACCGGCAAGACAGTATGCAACTGAGCCAGCCACTGGGGCTGTAGCTCGAGGAGGATTAGTGGCAAGAGGCCGTGGTAGAGGTCGCGGGAGGACGTCCTCTAGAGGAAGAGGACAAACACCTGGCCCATCTAGTACTAGGGCG